>JAJPGS010000754.1:757500-954104 GCA_028654335.1 Alnus rubra
ATTAATTTGTTTAAAGAGTTTGAATTTTGAATGATTAACTCTAAAGGATGCTTCATTCTTCTTATTATATGATTTGTTTTTGGTACTCCATGTATGTAAAATCCAAAATAGTTTGATTAGATTAATTTAATGACCTAATTAATAGTTAAGAAAGGAAATTAAAAGAAATTTAGTGCCAATTGTCTGATAGGAACTTATGAAAACACATGGAAGCTGTAACGATACAGATTGAGCTATGATTCTAATTTAAATTATTGTACTTAACTTTTTCCAAAATATAAACATACTATCCTAAGATCTAGGTCCGTATCAAATCCTAAAAGTTTGCCTAGTAAATCCCTTTTTCTTTTTTTTTTTCTTTTTTTCTTCTATTCTTACATCTTTAAATTATGGGAAAAATGCAAAAATGGTCAACCTTATTGGCTTAATTTACAAATTGCTTCATGTGATATAAAAAATAATTCAAAAGTCCCTGTGGTAGGTGAAAATGACAATTTACTCCCGGTAGTCAATTTTCGTCCACATGCAACTTAACAATTATCCATTCGCAGGTTGCCACGTCAGGCCCAATAAAAATGCGACATGCGTCACTCTTTAATTAAAAAAAATATAAATATGTAAAAGTAAAAAACTTATAAATATATAAAAGTATAAGAATTAAAGGAGAAAAAAAAAAAAAAAAGGGAAGGGGGCAGCCACCCCTTCATTTTTTTTTCTTTGTTTTAAAAAAAAAATTAATTAATTAATTTTTTAGTCTTTTAAATTTATATTTTTCATTAAAAAAGTGACACGTGTCGTGCTTTCATTAGGCATGACATGACAATCAAACGGATTCTGTTAAGTTGTGAATATAAATTTACTCCAATAACTGAATTGTTATTTTTACCTACCACATGAACCTCTAAATTATTAATCATACTTAAAAAAATAAAAACAATTTGTAAATTAGGTCAACCACTTACATAAATTTTAGATTTATCTCTTAAATTATTTAGAAAACCTTATCCTTTAATGGACAATTTATATGTCATCATCGGAGAAGATATGTGAGAGAAGAAGTCAGACGTGGTCGGGATATGCTTTTCCAGTCCAAGTTGTAACAACCATTAATGCTTGGAATGGGAGCACATGCACTTTTATCTGGACATGTCAGATCGCTGGCGCTGGTCAATTACCGTCGGCATGCCTCTGTCAATTGAAAGCATGCAATATCAAGTTACACGAATCTATGAAATCACGTTCTTAGTTCATATTTTATAAATTTAAGGTTTCTTAAATTCCAGTCTGTTTTTAATATACTTAATTTTCCATACATATGCAGTAAAATAACTATAGCAGAAGATGCGATTATTTATAATATTCACACAAAAAATATAAATATTATTTTTAGACATTCACATTTGCATTATTTTTTTACTATTTACATCGCGTGGTTGGTGCGGTTGTTAACTGCGGTTATTATCCGCTATCCACAAATAGGTAATGAGCTTATTTTAAATGCTTTCAAAAATAATTTTGATCAATTTTTAGTCTTTAGACTTATTTTAAAAATTATAATGCAACACCGAAAATATGTATAACCGAAAAAAAATGGGGTGATCAATGATGGATAAGATTTCAAAATATTTATATTAATCAATGCTCACAAGAAATACCCTTTTTTTTTTATCCATAATTAATTTTTTTACAAATCCAACATAATATATATATTACAAATTCATAACATAAAAACATAAAATGTCTAAATATAATACATTCATAAGTGGATGTTGATGGCGTTGTGTTATGTTGAATATATTATCAGCTATAATATAAATTAATCGTATACTCTAAAACTGCTATATATCCGCATCCATACATGTGGATATATAGTAATTTTTACTAACTAGATCCGTATGGGCGAATAATAAATGCGGATAGATTAATATCCGCTCGCATGAGCACATAGCACTCCTACAAAAGCCTCTTGTTTTACGGATCCTCTCATGAGAGTTTCTATACAATTCAGATTCTGCCCGATCTGAACCATCACGTTTTAACTTGAGACTTGAGTGACTTGCTGCAGATGGATGCATCATCTCCATCCGTTGAGTTCCTTGGTGAAAAACAAATTGAAAAATAGTAATTCAAACTTTTTTCTTTTAAAATAAAAATCCCAAGCATTAAATTATTAAATGTTTCTTAAAGAATCGGTAAATCATGTTTGGAAGAGCAGTGATCTTAGGTTTTAAACTTACGGACTGAATGAATCCATTGAGTAATATTTTTCTACCAACAGAAAAGAAAGCCTATCCCTGTGCGTGTGTTTTTTTACCAAAAAAATAGCAAAGAACCACTTGCATCACTTTCATTTATTTTTCTTTAGTATTAAAAAAACCTCTTATTTATACTTCAAATAATTATTCCACTTCCTTATTTTGAGGTATTAATAATAGTGTCGATCATGTGAAAATTTAATTATTTTTAGTTTCTCACTAGTATTTTAGGGCGAGCTGTTAAACCAGCCTCTTATTTCAACTCGTTTCCAGCCGCTAGAGAGAGAGAAAGGACAGGGAAAGGAAAAAAGTGGAAGCTTTGAAGGCTTAGTTAAGGAGAAAATTATTATTAGATCAAAATTTAACAGTGATTCTTCTAAATCTAATGATAATTTTAAAAGCTACATTACATTACTTTTTTCGAGATAATAAGAGAGTGACAAAAGTCTTCATTTTAACATTATTTGATCTTCACAATAACATTGGCTTGCCCTAAATCTTTCGTGTCAAAATAATTTCATGCAGCGTCTTGGTAGCATTAATTTGAATTTAGTGTCGATAACCATATTCGGGAGATAAAGATTTCCAAGAATTTTGCTCTTAAAATCTCAAATACAGCCAGATAAATAATCATATATATGTTCTACTGTACTAATAAATAAATACATCAATCACTTTCCATTCACGTTAATTTTAGTCATTACTAAGTTTACAAGATCAATTTGTTCACGTCACTACTTTGGTATTTGTCTCAAACCATATAAATAATTAAATATTAAGCAATTCAAAGAATTCTTGTCGTAACCCATCCCACCACCAAGAAAGCTTAAGGTTGATCCATTGAGGGAACATATATATTTTTAAAATATTAATTATTGCTTAATATACAGATTACAAATTATGAATGGCAGCTATACAACCAAATGCCTAATAGAAACGACTTTAGGGAAAATTTCGATTTCTTCTTTTGTTTAGAATCCTTGCAAAAAAATAAATGAATTAACATGCTATCAAGACTGAAAGTTTCAGAGACTGACGTAATTAATATTATCATTTGGTTAATTTTCTTGTCCCCTTTGACACATGCAACTCACCACAAATGTTCTCTAGACAAGATTAGGGTTTGTTATAGAAGCAGCATCATGGACATGAATACAAAATCAACAATTTGGGAAAGAATAATATTACACCGGCTGATATGGCACATTTTATATCTGCCAGTGTGACATGGGTGTAATCAAGGATGGCTAATAGTCCAGGGGAATTAGACAATTTCCCAATGTCCCAAATAACAATAGTATAATTAAGTTTCTTTTTATTAACAAAATTAATTTTTAAGGCCCTAATAAAATTATGACAAAAAAATTTAGTCAATACTCTTTAACTAAAACCCCAATTATAGTAAAAAATAGGGGTAATTATCTTTTTCCCCCATCAACTACCAGTCATTGTCAACATGGCCCCATGAACTGACACATCGACTAAAAGAGAGCATCCAACTACCGACTTTACATATTTTGTCCCCTTCCATCATGAGCTCATCTCCTATATCCATCACCAAATCCTCGGTTCTCTCTCAGATTTCTGGTTATGTTTTTTCCATCAAATCCTCCTATTCACACACAAACACACTCAAAAACCCTATTTTATCGTTTTGATTCTAATGGCTACAAGCGACTGTAGTGCTAACAACACCAATTCGACCTCCTCGGTAAAGATTTCTCAGTGGACGACTAAGGAGTTCAAGTATGAGGACGACGGCGATAACATTACAAAGCCATCCTTGAAGATCCTTTTCTTCTTAAGGATGGCGGCGTTGCTGGAGATCGGAGCTGTGGCTTCGCGTTCGACGGGGTTCTCTGCGACGGCGATCACTACGACGGAGAGGCGTTCGAAGGGGTTCTCAGAGTGTTGGTCCACTCATTTTCGATCGAGAAATCGCCGATGTCTTTGGGATCAGACAATGTTCATGGTTTTCTCTGTTTGGATTTCTCTCTATTTGGCTTCACGTTGAAAGAATGATCGGAAATTCAACAGTACTCATGGTCGATTCGAGTTCGGGGGGGCGAGAGAGAGAGAGAGAGAGAGAGAGAGAGAGAGAGAGATCTGTTTTTGTTGTTTTGTGAGAAATTTGAATAAGATTTGGGAATTTGTGTTTGCAACTTTGTTTGGTTCATGAGAAAATTGAGGAGGAGAAGATTGTGCAGAGGTTGCTGTGATTCACGGGAAGAAAGAGAAGGAAAGAAAGATAAAAAGGAAGAAGATGAGTGAATCGAGAGAGAAACCTTTTTCTATTATTATTAAAATAACTTGTTGGGAAGCTACAATGCTTCCCAATGATCCTCATCTAAAATGAGGAAGCTGCTGTGGCTTGTATTTTGCATATTTTTCTTCTTCAAATTTTTTCTATTTTAGGGAATAGAATTATTTATAAAGCATTTGCTACTAGTGCTCTAATTAGTTTTTTCTTATCTACCAAAAAATAAAAATAAAATAAATAAAAACTAGTTTTTTCGTACCTACAAATAAATAAATAAAAAGAAAAGAAAAAACTAGTTTTTTCTTACGCGGAGCAGTAGAGCATGCGATGCAACCCCAAATCATTACAAGACAAAGGTGAGCCCCAGCTGCTGCTTCAGTGTGGACTTGGAGTGTGGAACCCCCGGCCGCCTTTGCTTACTTCTTCTCCCACTTTTGACCTCCCAATAATGTTCGAATCTCTATATATATACGATGACTTTGACTGGTAAACTACATTTAAAAGACTTATTTCCCACTTCAATGTGAATTATTTCAATCTTGAAATGCATACGCTTCGTAGTAAAATGTTATATATATATATATATATCCGTCATTGATTTGATGCATTTTATTTTTATTTTATTTTATTTTATTTTAATGTTCGATCTGCCGTTCTGGTTTTTATTATTGAGTTATCCGCTACTAACTTATTATTCTTAATTGTTCGTAATTCTTCTGTTATATACTTATTAAAAAAAAATGTTTTATGCAATGAGAGAGAGAGAAAGAAGAAGAGGGAAATCTCCAGGAAAATGCCATAACTAGTCTCCTGTCTCCGTACAATTATACCTCACAATTCAAAAGTTCAAGAAAGACCAAAATAATGAGCCCAAAAAAAATAATAATAATAAAACAATTCTGGCTGGGTATCATACTATCATGCACACCTAACCCCAACCACTTTTAAAAGTGTCTTAATTTTCTAACCACAATTATGAAATGCAGGAAAATGTCAAAAATTGCATATTCTAATGCTTGATACGTACTTAATTATATATACTCATCCGATCGATGCTATCGTTTTCGATCTGTTTGGGTTTTCATTTCAAATATTGGATACTGGACAGTGATAGTTCCAAGATTCGAGATCCAATCCAAATGACCAGATAAATAAATAAATTACTTGTTACCTTTTTTTTTTGAAGGGAAATTACTTGTTACTTAATTATGCTTCATTTATTTTGACATAAAATCTTTTCTGAAAATTATTTTTCCTATTTTTTAGCATTTGGAACAATGAAAAATAGTGGTCAAACTGAAAATATTTTAGGTTAATCAAAAAATCTTTAATTTTTATAAAATTCATTTTTAAAAATTGTAAATTATTTTTTGAGTTTGAGATTCTACTTCTTAAATTGCCGGATCACATAAACTCTGACGTGACCATCGCTAGAACTCAAACTTTTAGGTTGATTTTTATATATATGTATGTTGATATGATTTAATAAAAATATTAAAAAAAATAATTATAATTTCTTGAAAAATAATTTCTCTAAAACATTTACCCGCTTTTCTTGTACTCTTGTGCTGAGTAGAATTGGATGGATTGAGACTGCTCTTGTGCACGATAAATATTTTTATTTCAAACTTTTCTCCCCTTCCTCTTGCTCGATCTTGTCAATTATCTGATCTGTTATAGCTTCTCAAATATGAGATATGCGCGCATGAATTGAAAGGTGATCCTTCAATCATTTTCGTGGCTGAGATATTACCGCCATTATCTTATTCCTCCTCATTGTCTTTATCTCTAAATTAATGGACAATCTATATATCTACTTTATCCTCCCCGACGACTAATTCTTACGCGGCATAGTACCATGCAACCCCACAATCATTACAAGACAAGGGCCCCTACTGCATCTCCGTGATCAGCTCCACCGACTAGTACTTCAGTGTGCGCGGAACTTTCCCCGCAGGCTCTGCTTACTTTCTTCTCCGACCTTTGACCTAACATTATCCTATAAGAACATGTGATCGACCTCTCCTTTCCCACAACATCCCTGTCATCCCAAGGCAAAGCAAATTAGAAGCTTTCTTTCTTCTTTTCACCGTATCAAAAATGGAAAGTAGTGGACCTTCTAGCCGAACATTCCTTTTGGCGCTTCTCCTGCTCGGCTTGGGTGCCTCTTTTGCGAATGCCCAAGCCACACGCGTCGGGTTCTATGCTGCCACATGCCCTCGAGCCGAATCCATTGTCCGCTCGACGGTTCAATCTCATTTCCGGTCCGATCCCACAGTCGCTCCCGGACTGTTGAGGATGCATTTTCATGACTGCTTCGTTCAGGGCTGCGACGCTTCTGTGCTTATTGACGGGCCCAACGCCGAGAAAACAGCCGGACCCAACCGTTCGTTGAGAGGATTTGAGGTCATTGACGATGCCAAGGCACAGCTTGAAGCTGCGTGTCCTGGGGTTGTCTCTTGTGCTGATATTCTTGCCCTTGCTGCCCGCGATTCTGTTGTTCTGGTAATTATTAATTTCCCATGTTTTTGTTTACCATATGTATGGTAGCTCCATGCCTCCTCCATTGATGATTTCTTGCATTTTTTTTCCCTCCAGACAATTGGACCGACTTGGCAGGTGCCCACTGGACGCAGAGATGGTCGTGTATCGTTGGCCACCGATGCTGCAAATTTGCCTGGCTTCACTGACTCCATTGATGTGCAAAAGCAAAAGTTTGCCGCAAAGGGTCTCAACACTCAGGATCTTGTCACCCTTGTTGGTAAGCAATATTTAACGCAGATATACTATATGTTCACTACAGTTCGTTAGAATATCAATATGAGGTTGAGCTCACTATGAGCGGGCTGACAAGGTTTTTTTTTTTTTTTTTTTTATCTACCGATTTCATTTGAAAATGAGAGGATCATATTCATTGGTCAACTTGAGCTCAACCTATTTGAGGATGGTCATTATTTTCAGTACGTTGACCAAATAAATGACCTTTAAAAGACGTAAAATGGTTTATGCTTCGCATCTATGAGCGTAAACCATTTTTCACTGCTCCCAGACATTTTTAGGCAGACTATTATGAGAAGGCTCCTTATGAGCTAATTTGTCCAAACATCCTCAGATTGCCCGAACAATGCCTCTTACAATTGCTTGTCCATATCAATATGGGCGCATGCAATTGCACTCATGAATTTCAATCTCACCATCGGATGTCTTTTATTTTCACTTACTCTTTTAAACACTCTCTTTCTTTGCAATTCATTTTCGTCGTCTCTATCTTCCTCGCATCTCTTTAAATTATATGAAAATAAAGAAATATTTTGTTGATTTTCCGTATGAGCCAAATGCCAAAAATTGTCATTTTTCTAAAAATCTCATTTTAGATGATTATACACCAAAACAAACTAAGCATAAATTTGATTAATTTGGTTGGATATGTAAAAACAATACTTCCTATATATATATATATATATATATATATATATATATATATATATATATATATATGCTTAAAATTTGATTTCCTTAAATATTTAGATTAATTTGAACTAAATTGTATGCATTTTTTTGTGATTATAAGGTGGGCACACCATTGGGACATCAGCTTGCCAGTTTTTCAGGTACAGACTATATAACTTCACTACAACCGGAAATGGTGCGGATCCCACCATTGATGCTGCTTTCCTTCCTCAACTACGAGCGCTCTGCCCACAAAATGGCGACGGGACAAGGCGCGTCGGACTAGACACAGGCAGCCCAAACAGATTCGACACATCTTTCTTCACAAACTTGAGGAGCGGGCGGGGAGTTCTGGAGTCTGATCAGAAGCTATGGACCGATGCCTCCACCCAAACTTTTGTTCAGCGTTTCTTGGGGGTGAGAGGCCTGCTTGGGTTAAGCTTCAGTGTAGAGTTTGGAAAGTCCATGGTGAAGATGAGCAACATTGGGGTCAAAGGTAGTACTGACGGTGAAATTCGCAAACTGTGTTCTGCGATTAACTGATCGACAAGCGCAACAAAAAAGAAATGTTTCGATCACTTTTTCTTTCAAATTTCCATGTCCGATAAGCTAAGGATATGGGAAAAGAACAAAAAAAAATTGATGTACTGAATTTTGGTTTCATCGGCGTAAGCAAATGAATAAGAACAATATATCAGAAAAGTTTTTCTCGTGTCCAACACTAATTAATTTGCATCTCCTAAAAGGAAAAGAATATGGAGTCTGTCGTAAGATACCAATGCAAATAACTCTAATGTTTAGCTCTAATTCTTGGGCAGCAGGAGCTAAGGGTTAACAAGCGGACCAGTTATTAATTACTAATAATCAGTAACTCTTAATAACTGTCAACAACCGTTAATCGAATAACCAAAAAATAAAAAATAATCGCAACCTGAGAACCGGATAACTGGGTACCCCGATTGCAGGTACCGGTTATCGGGTTTTAAAAAACCTGTTAATAACCGGATAACTGGTAACCGGTTTTTATATATATATATATACACAAACACACACAAATAATTATATTTATTGTAGATGAATCCCAAACTCAACCTTTAATTCAATAAATTAACCATCTTAAGTTTTTTAATGATGAAAGTTTGGTATTTTTTTTAAATTGTCATCATATTTTAATAATAATACTATTGTCATTATATTTTATAATATTTATTTGTTTGATTTTCTTTGCAATCATTATATTTAATATATGGACTTGATTGTCAGCTCATTAAAATAAATGAAAGGTGAATGGTAAATGAAATTATGCACGTCAACTAGTATTTACTATATATTTAGAATTGAATATTGAATGATAGATTGGGTATTAGATTAAAAACAATAAAAAGAAAAGAAAAAGGTATGAAAACCGGTAATTTGATTAATAATCAGATAATTGGCGGTTAGTAATAATTGGATATTCCGATTGTAATTGCAGTTACTGTAATCAATTATATACCCTTAGCATGCAGAGCCAAAAGTCCAATTTACTTTTGTTGTGATTTACCTTTTTATAGTGATATTGGATGACTTATTTGTAATGTCGTATAGCACAATTATGCCTTGAAAATTGATTCCATGTTTCGCACGCGCAGAATTCCCGAGCGTTAATTAACTGCATTCTATATCGTCATTCGTCATAATTGTACAAATCATGCCTCCTTCGGACTCTTTAAGGGTCAAAGTTAATCACTTGATTTCTGAAGTGATTTATGGAAATCACTTTGTTTCTAAAAGGGTGGTGGCCCGGCCGGGTCGGGTTAATTAAGAGTAATTAATATAAAAGTAAAAATAAATTGCCCTTTGTCTGAATAAGAATGACAAAGTCAAATTCACGTGAAATGCATCCTAATCTTGCACATCATGATCATGACTCAACATCTTTTATGTCATTCAATTCTAGATTTTCTCCTGTAGAAAGCAGGCAAGAATATGAGAAATTAGGCATATGAATGCTTGTTTTTGAAGAAAAGTTGCGTCAAATTTGACCACGTAACATGAAATTTGATGGCCTAGCTAGGTTTAATTTCGCACGCGCAAAATTCCCGAATTAATTAACGGATTAATCTTGGGCTCGATATATGGGTCACGTGAGTTCACCGTTTAAAATAAATATACGCCACATCAACTAGTTTAAAATGAATATACGTGCCTGATAAATAGGTGTGAAGATCGAGTAGCACCACTCCATATTTTGAGCATGCATAGTTAAATTTCATGCATGACATTCTATTTTGAGCAAAAATTGTTTTATTGTGCATGTTTGCCGGTATACTTAAATTCAACATAGTTAAGATTTTATTTTACAAATCTAATAATGCACATGATATCACGAGGTGAAGATGTGTGACAAGTCATTTAAAAAATTAAATAATGTGACATACTGACATCATATACGTTGTTAAATACAATATCGATCAGTACTTTAAATAGAGAGGATCATTATCCTCTAGTATATATGCTATTGTCTGACCCAAAAAGCAAATTAAGAAGAAAAAAACAAGAGAGGCCAGGAGAGGTATATATAATAGCCAATAGGTAATGTATTAATTGAATGTGAGGGTGCATGTTACGTACGTACATACTTGAAGGGTCCAGCTCATGCTGAGTTATTATATATAAGATATATAATCGTTGGCACCAATGCAAACGGTGGCAAAGATTCCATGCCATGCTACTCCCATTATAATTATTGTGCTGTCATTTTACCTAATCCTTGAAAAACACGATGGCTTAGGTCAACTAACCTTTAACCTAAT
Organism: Alnus rubra; assembly: GCA_028654335.1. Taxonomy (NCBI): domain Eukaryota; kingdom Viridiplantae; phylum Streptophyta; class Magnoliopsida; order Fagales; family Betulaceae; genus Alnus; species Alnus rubra. Next base: position 768,261 of record JAJPGS010000754.1, read on the forward strand.
CAGAACTCATTGGACACTAAAATAAAACTACTTTTGACTAGGAGATCGATCGATTAGGATCAAATTCATCAATAACAAAAATCAAATCTAAAACTTTAGAGTTTGTCGGACCATAATAGCACTTACCCAAAAATTTAAGCCAAGGCAAACATGCAACAGTAAGACAATATTTGCTCAAAATAGAATGTCATGCTTTAAATTTAAGTATACTCAAAATATAGACTAATGCTACTCTTTACATCTATTTATTAAGTATATTCATTTTAAAATGGCTGATGTGAAGTAATGCAACTCTTCACACCCAACAGGAACTTCTCATGCTTGATGTATGTTGTCTATTAGGGGTTCTAAGACCACTAAGAGTTTTGTTTAAGCTTGTGATTAAGGTACAGTAAGAGCTTTCGAGATTGTAATTTATGGTGGTTACTGAACATTCCATCCTCAAAGGTCAAACTATCGATCCTAGTTTGTATTTTTTGGTGTTTGGTGCAACCGAAAAATGATGGTCAACGGAAATCATTTTTCAATTTGACCATAAAAGCCTCTTTAATTTTTAGAAAACGATTTACAATTTTATCATTTTCCTGATTTAAACTCTTCTTTCTTGCAAACACATTTGTAGGAATCTACTACCACGGGGCATCCGAGTATGTTGGTAGCTAGAATCTACCGCCGAAGGTCCTTGAATTTTAGTATTCGATCTCCAGTGTCGGTAATCACCATCGAAATCCGGCTAGTGCCAGAATCTAGCACTCGTTCGTTGGAATCCGTCACTGTCGCCGGATTCCATTGACTAGATTTCGGCCAATTTGTCGGAATCTGGCTAGTACGGCCAGCACAAATGGCCAGATTCTGGCGAAACTAACCGAAATCTATCCAATACAGCCGAAATTAGGCTAGTTTGCTAAAATCCGTTACAAATTGCCAGATTCCGATCACCTTCACGGGAATCATGTTGTACTGTGCTAGATTCCAGCTAGTTTGGCCAGAATTCGGTGGTACTGGGCCAAATTCTGGCAAAATTGGTCGGAATCTGGCTATTGCCGCCGAATTCTGGCCTTCGTCACCGAAATCCAGTAAAAGTGGTCAGAATCCTACCGGCCAAATGATGAAATCTCGTCACCGATGATTTTTCATATGAGCCAAACGATGAAAAATAATTTCAAAGAAATCATATTTTTTTAAAATAATTTTTTTAAAATATTTTATAACGGAATTTTTTTTTTATCGAAACAAATGGAGTAAATATAAGAGAGTTAACAATGTTAACTAGGTGATTGCGTGTGACCAGCAACCTCAATAATTGGGCTTGCTTGCCAAGCACCTGAATAGAACAGAGTAAAATGCTGTTACTATTTACGTACTTTTTTTTTCACTTTTTTATATTTTTTCCTACAAATCAATATCAAAACATTCTTCCTTTTTTCACTTTTTATATCACATCAATAATTTTTTTATTACTATTTAAATAAAAATATTTACTACAATACAAAATTTTTCACTTTTTTATACAAATTCTTTTTATTTTATATAACATCATCACTTTTTACTAATTCCAAAACTAACAACCCTCTATTCTGTTCTGTTATGTACATGTCTTTGCTAAACAAATCTATTATTACCATTTATCTTAATTATTCCTCCTTGAATTTTTTTCTCTATCCTGACAATCTAACTAGGTTTTTCTTACCTAACAAAAATAAAAATAAATAAATAAAAACTAGTTTTTTCGTACCAACAAAAAATAAAAATAAATAAATAATTAAAAAAGAAAACAAAAAACAAAAAACCACGCGGAATATATAGTAGAGCATGCAATGCAACCCCCAAATCATAATGGAGACAAGACAAAGGTGAGCCCCAGCTGCTGCTTCAGTCTGGACTTGGAGTGTGGAACCCCCCGCCGCGCGCCTTTGCTTACTTCTTCTCCCACTTTTGACCTCACAATCATGTTCGAATCTATATATATATATATATATATAATTAAATTGTATGCATTTTTTGTGATGATAAGGTGGGCACACCATTGGGACATCAGCTTGCCAGTTTTTCAGGTACAGATTATATAACTTCACTACAGCCGGAAATGGTGCCGATCCCACCATTGATGCTGCTTTCCTTCCTCAACTACGAGCGCTCTGCCCACAAAATGGCGACGAGACAAGGCGCGTCGAACTAGACACAGGCAGCCCAAATAGATTCGACACATCTTTCTTCACAAACTTGAGGAGCGGGCGGGGAGTTCTGGAGTCTGATCAGAAGCTATGGACCGATGCCTCCACCCAAACTTTTGTTCAGCGTTTCTTGGGGGTGAGAGGCCTGCTTGGGTTAAGCTTCAGTGTAGAGTTTGGAAGGTCCATGGTGAAGATGAGCAACATTGGGGTTAAAACCGGTAGTACTGACGGTGAAATTCGCAAACTGTGTTCTGCGATTAACTGATCGACAAGCGCAACAAAAAAGAAATGTTCCGATCACGTACTTTTTCTTTCAGATTTCCAAGTTCGGTAAGCTAAGGATATGGGAAAAGAACAAAAAAAATTGATGTACTGAATTTTTGTTTCATCGGCGTAAGCAAATGACTAAGAATGATATATCAGAAAAGTTTTTCTCGTGTCCAACACTAATTAATTTGCATCTCCAAAAAAGAAAAAGAATATGGAGTCTGTCGTAAGATACCAATGAAAATAACTCTAATGTTTAACTCTAATTCTTGGGTAGCACAGCCTAAGGATTTACAAGCGAGGCGGTTATTAACTGCTAATAATCGCTAACCGAATATCCCAATTGCGGTTACCAGTTATCTGGTTTTAAGAAACCGGTTAATAACCGGGTAACCGGTTTATATATATATGTACAAATAATTATATTTATTGTAGATGAGCTCCAAACTCAATCTTTAAATTTAAGGAATGAATTATCTTAAGTTTTTTAATACGAAAGGTTTGGTAATTTTTTGAATTGTCATCATATATATTTTAATTATAATACAATTATCATTATATTTTATAATATTTGTTTGTTTGATTTTCTTTGCAATCATTTTCTTTAATTTATGGCCGGACTTGATTGTGAGCTCATTGAGATAAATGAATGGTGAATAGTAAATAAAATTATGCACGTCCACTAGTATTTACTGTTTAGAATTGAATATTAAATGATTGGATATTGGATTAAAAAAAAAAAAAAAAAAAGAAAAAAAAAAAAAGACAACGTATAAAAACCAATTATTTGGTTAATAACTAGATAACCGGTGGTTGGTAATAACGTACTGCATACCACTGTTACAGTTGCGATTATAAGAAAATAATGACTATCATAACCGGTTGTACACCCTTAAACAAAGCCAAAAATTCATTTTACTTTGTTGTGATTTACTTTTTTATAGTGATCCATGACTTATTTGTAATTTCCTCACATCGGTTTCGTATCACGATCTCTCTTTAATTTACGTGTGATTGATCCCATGTTCACCTTGATTATCATAAGTCGTGGCGTAGATGGCAATTAAATGCCGTACGTATAGCACAATTACGGATTGAAAAAATTGTTTTCCACGCAGTATTCCTGAGTTAATTAACGGATCAATCTTGGGCTCGATATATGGGTCACGTGGGCTCACCGGCCCATAACCCAACAGGAACTTTTCATTCTTTTTTTTCTCTCAAATTTTGTAATAGGAATCTTAATTATATGTGGCCCATTAACGAAGAAACTACAACAATCAAATTAATGCATACCTACAAAGGTCCAAGGCTTTTGGCACACCACGAGTATTGAATGACTTGCACCTTTATCAATAGGGCTGGCTGAACCAAAATTTTTAGGAGAAGCATCCTCTCCATTTCATTTCCAATTAGTGTATTCAAGAGAGGTAAAATGGTCAAAATAATAAATAATAAATAATAAAATGACCGTTTTGTCCCTCCTAAATTAATTAATCAACTTCTCGATCTCCATTTCATTTGAAATGGAAATGATCCGTTTCCAAGTTCTTAAGCTATGTAATCGAAGCAAGAGAGGATTAGGAGCCACGAATACCTGCAAATGTGTGTTAAATATTGATCTAAACTTATTAACACAGGGGAGACAGATTTTCATTATTCTTTCATTTTATATTCTAATAACAATAAATAATTATTCATACTTGGGGCTAAGAAGAAACCTATGGAACCCGATCCTTCCAACCTAAGCCGACCCAATTCATCAGCTTTTAACAATGTGTTGGCTTTGTACTAGGTATAGTTTTTTTTTACACATCTCTAGTCAAACACGATAACAATGGACCGTTTTCTAACTTATGATCCAACTTGATAGCTAGCTATAAAAATACCTTCTTAGAAACCCTAGTCGCTTTCTTTAAAAGCCCTAAATGTTTTCCTCCATTTAGCTTTTATGAGATGCTTTTTTCCTCCGGCAGAGCCTTTAAAATAAAGGCCTTCCATCAAATTTGGTACAATAAACTTTTATATGTGAGAGTTCACTATAGCATCTTCTACCAATGTAATAACAATTTTTTCTTTCAATAGTATTTTCTTTTTTTAATAAAGTAGAGAGTCAAATAGATAGTCGTAAAAGTCACTACCGGAAATGCTCTTTAGCTCTCGCCCTCTCTCGGAAACTCCGTTTACCTCTCACGTTACAATCACTCCACCACCGTCGTGCCACGACCAAAAGGACCTCAACCATTGATAAGACTCGCGCCTCTCGATGACAAGACTACTACCATCAAGGCAAATTCATTTTTGCCGATCTTGTTGAGCTAGCCTATTCTACAACTACCATTGTCAAGATCATAAATCTTGCCAACTTTCTGACCCCTATTCACAGTAATATCTATCAATATAATAAGCATAAATTTACATAGTTGATTTTGTAGTGAAGATGAAAAATATTATGTAGGCTAGTGAATAAACTGTTTAACATTAGTCATACATTTTGTCTTTTCCTCAAAGCAAAACTGTGTAGTTTCCATTTTTTGGGTCCAATAAAATTCAGGTTTACTATGCATGAGCCTTGCTGCCATTCAAGCCAAGTGCAAATCTATACAATTACCATTTCTAGGATATACTTAACATTGATGAGAAATCCTGGATTTCTTCCTTACCAGACCAACCATGATGGCAAACCGTTACAGGCCAACATCACAGGGCCAAATCTTTAAGCAAGAATGCAGGTAGGTTCAACCGCTTATGGTATTTTCATTTGCGGCCTTTCAGCTAAAACAAAATCATGTGAGAAATTGAATAATAAATAGAGGCTTCTATGAACCAATAAAATTTCATCAAGAACAAACTTAATTCAACCGCCCTAAAAACAAAAAGTTGCTACCATCCTGAATTTTATAAAAGTAGGTAGTGATTTATAAATAAAGGGTCCTGTCATTGAAACGACTAAAATTAGACCAAAAAGATAAATTTAACTTGAAAATCTACCATCCTGAATTTTGATTGGGACTGATCTGACTTCTGGAAAAGTCATAAAATTTTACTGTGAGAGAATACAAAAAGGTAGCTGCTCTCCATGCCTACCCCAACCACCTCAACAACAAACCACCATTTCAAACTTCTCTATGCCTACTCTCATAAACCTTATGTCTAATTGCTTCATACCTAGAGCAAGCTACATAAATCTTCTTTTTTGAAAAGAAATTAAACCTAAATGTGAGAGGAATACAAAGGGGCAGGAAGAGATCTCCTCCACCAAAGAACAAACAATCCACTACCACTAAGAAATTAGTTGTAAACCACTACAAAACCTACACTTCACCATAAGTTCTAAAAACTTGAAACATTTATACCCCCATATTACTTACCCACAGATACCCAGTTCCAAGTGTCGGCATGCAGAGAGAAGCAGGAAAATATGTTCATCCGAAAAGAAAAGTGCTAGCTAACCCTCAAACTTTAAGGGTATAGTTTAATGGAAAGAAAAAAGGTTAGCAGTACATGCCAGGATTTCTAGCTGGAATAGGGTTTTATATTCATGAATTAAAACCATCTAACTAATGAACATAGAGATTTAGATGGCTAGCTAACCAGAAAGCACGAAAAAAAATATCTTACGTGCTAGAGTAGCATGAATAAACCCTATCGGCACTTCAACTTCTTGCAGTCCACTTTACATGTATTCATATATTTCCAGCACTTATAACATGGATAACGGAAAACTAATAGTCAAGTAACAATAGCATTGCCCTAATAAAAAAACTTATTACGGATGCATAGCTTCCTTAGGCGATTACAACTTTTGGAACGATAGAATTCTAACAAATGATATCATCTAGAAAAGAAAAACATATCATCAATTGAAAACCATATAGAAATGTAGACACTAACTCAATTACCACACAATACAAGTTAGAAAACCCAAACAACAAGTCTCAGCCCTATGTGAAAGCTGATATTGTGCAGATGTCTCTGTAGGCACACATGACTCCCATGTAATCTTAACACATAAACATTCTGATGTTTCCAATTAAAAGTAGAAACCTATCAATCCTCTAAACTAAACCGATGGCTAACAAGGGTTGAGACTTTTACATAAGATGATTTTCTCAACAATTAAGGCTGGTAGCATTCATATTAGTGAAGGATATACATCTTCCAAAACATTGCATACTGGTCATGGTACTGTTGGGATTGATACAACAAAGTCCCAAAGAGAATTAAAAAGGAGGAAGAGGTTCAGCATCACCTACTTCATTTTGTAAAGAACCCCGTAAGAAATAATTCATTTAGTAAATCAGAAATATCCATTCCAATTTTATCAGATGTCCCTAAAGGAACAAAAGTAAAATGGAAATATATGTAATACACTAAAAGCAGAAAATAAAAGGTCAGAAAATCCATTTTAAGAACAGTAAATCAGAAGCATATGTATAGACATTGGGACAAGCATATAGGTTTACAAATTATACAATCAAAAAGTTGAATATCTCGACTAAAAGTTGATGTTTATATTCATACTATATTTTGTATTGTTTCACCTTCACCATCCATTCATTTATTATTGAACCAACGAACTTAATAGATATTCAAAGACATGTAAATTTCAATGGCAACAGAATCTTACCATTGCTCAACATGACGAAAATACAGTCAACTGATACACTAAAATAAGAAAATAATTCTCCTACTGATTCCTTGCTAATGAACATGCTTCCAGACCGACCCTAGGCTAACCTTTTTAAGATTAATTACAAAGGAAGCTTTGTTTTTGGTGACATACTATATTTTTATTCCTTTTTATAATAGTTGATTTTCCTTATGTTCTTCAGACTGTTCATCATATTCATAAGTTCCTATTCCCCCTTCTATGCATAGAACATGCTATTGAACCTTTTCCTTATATTCCTAAAAATCTTGCAAAGTTTTTTTTCCGTCTTATGCATTCGTTTATTTTTATAATTTTCTTCTTAAGCGCATAGGGTGTTTGAATTTTTATTTTTTTAATTTTTGTATACCTGTGGACCCATCCATAACTTCAACTCATTCTTAATTGATGGGCTGTTTGGCAACATTTGTCTTCCTCACATGAGGTAATCTTGCAGTTCCACATAAAACTTGCAAACCAATCCAAATTAGGACAAACTAAGACTGATACTCAAAATCCAAAATATAAATGAAGAACATGCATAAACGCAAAACTAGTTGGACTACATCACCAGTGGTATATCTCTAGGGCATATATATAATCACATTATGATTATCAATAAAGCTTAAAATTTCGCATGACTCTTGACTACAATGGTCACTGTCTGAAATTGCCAAACTGTTATCCTCAACTCTGCTTAATCTCAAACATAATAGCAACTCAATCAGCAACACAGACAAGGGCTGCTACTTATTGTTTTTCAGCAATGACATGAAAAGGTTACAATGCATGACACCATAATTTTCCTTCCTTATCTCCTTGGCAACTTACACAAAATTCTACATATACAATAATATGCTTTGACGAGGTCTGATACCAATTTAGTACATAATTTGATTCTCAGAACTTTCTATGCAGCCTAGAACCAAATTTCTTATGTGAACAGTATTTTTTTTTGTCAGTTAACTTAAAATATGTCTTGATCCTATGAGATTGTCTATGGATCATCTTTTAAGGAAAAAAAAAAAGTCTGCCAAACCTGTTGTTTATTTGTCACAGATATTCACCTTCTATTTGCAGAAACATTCATTTCAAATAGGTGATTTGGACAAGGATTCCCTCCAACTGGAGGAACTTCCATTTTTTTTAATATCATGTGAGATGCACATACTTTTTTAATAAATTTTTTTCCTGCTATTAAAAAAGCATGTGTTTTTCACATGTCATTTTTATAGATTGGGTCAGAAGAAGTCTGTCCAACCCAGTTGGAGGAAAACTCTGTCCGATTGTCAAGTTTATACTTTCAGCAGAAGGAAATATGGGGCATAATCCAACTGAATTAGATAAAAAAAAAAAAAAGGGGGGGAAAAATTCCTACATAAGGCTAAAGATACAAGATAAGATATACAATGAGTAAAAGGAACTTAATGCTCCCTCAACTCATGTCAATTATAAATCAGAGAGAGATAATCCAACTAATGATGTAACAAATATACTAGCTGAAAGTGATTGACACTTCCCTTCTCATCCCATATATGAACCAAACAGGAAAAATCAAACTTGTAGTAGTAAGGTAGTGAAATAAGCATTACAAAGCAAATAAACAAAAAAACACAAACCAAACCAAACGAAGAGATAGATCCCCCCAGAATTGAATTACAAATGACATATCAAATAAAAATAAGTTTCATATGGCATATATCATCATTCTCAACAAGTACAACACCAATTCAAAAGAGAAAACACGCACCACACAAGGATGCTGTGTTAAGAACCATTTCCGCCAATTCCCTCAAAGACATCACAATACAACAAAAGAAAACCCGTCCACAAGTAAAAATTTTCACTTAAGAAAACACAAACACTAAGAAGTACAAATACAAACACTGATTTTGGAATACAATATTAAACTACACAAACTACTTTCCAACCGCTTCAGTTTAACTATACAACAACCATTACCTGAAAAGCAAATCACCACTTCCCCAATCACTTGGAAACCAACAGGATTTCAGGTTTCTTAGCCTTGCTAGGCGTGTTGACATTGGAAGACGCATTGGCATTGGCCGCTGCCGCTGCCTCCACCTTCGCGGTGGAGCGTGCCCGCTTATCAAGCTGAATGAGACTCCGTGTCGCCAAGATCGCCTGCGGAACCAACTCATGCGACGCCCTAGCGTACAAGCTCCTCGCCGCCAAGGCTGCCGCGTCCTTAACATCTTGGGAATTCAACGGAGCCAGCAAGCAATGCCCCAAAATCCTCAACGCCGGTTGCAATAGCTCCCATGGCAGCGGAATTCTCGTCCCATTGGGTTCCGAATCCTCCCCATTTCTCTCAATCACCAATTTCTTGTCCATCTCTTGGGCCACACCCTCAATCGAAATCTCACCATCCGAAAAAGACGTACAGTTCTCAAATTCATCTTCATCCTTATCGAACTCTCTTTGACAAGAACAGTCCTGCCCGGCCCACGCCGCAACGGATCGGCAAAACTGGAGCTTGGACCAGCTGGGCATCTGCGAGATCTGCTTGTAATAGCAGTCCAGCGCGACGCCGACGATGCAGGCGCGTTTGGTGGACTTAACGGCGACCTGGGGCTCGAGAGGCGGCGAGAGAATCCCGACGGAGGGTCTTGAATTGTTGTTGTTGTTGTTGTTGTTGGCGAGGCGGCGAGGAGTGTGGTAGAGAGAGGGTTGGGAGAGGTCGGGGATGGAGATGAGGAGGGGCTTGCCGTTGCGGGCCTTGGTCTCGGCGGCGTAGAGTGCGAGCAGTACGGCCTCGAAGCCAGCGAGGGAGGCGGACTCTGAGGAGTGAACGCGAGAGAGGTAAAGGGCGGAGAGGAGAGGCAGGAAGGAGAGGACGACGAGTCGTAGATGGGGGTCGGAGGAGAGGTAGGTGTCGTAGAGCCACTGGCAGAGCGGGTCGGAGCCCGATCCGGAGAGGGGCGCGGAGAGCGCGGAGGACAGAAGGGAGTAGGCGGCGTGGGAGGAGAGCAGAGAGAGAGCGGGGCGGTCGGAGTCGGCGAGGGAAGAGAAGGAGAAGGATGAGGAATCGGAGGAATGGTAGAGGATGGAGGAGAGGGCGTGGATGCGAGAGCGGGCTTTGGAGACGGACTCCCACCAGGAGTGCATGGGGTCGGAGTCGGCGGCGCTGGCGATGGTGGTTGTGGTGGCAGTGGTGGTGGGGGGGTTAGGGGTGGAGGAGGAGGAAGAGGGGGAGGAGGAGGGGGAGTTGGTGGAGTGGTTCGGACGGAAGTCCATGGTTCAGGTTCTGGTCGGCCTCCTGCTCTTCCAGTCTTCCTCCTCCCACTCCGCTGGCTTTGGCAGAGAATAATTTCAGAAGAATTGGGATAACGGGAAGGCCAAACGCCAAACGTGGATTTTTTGGTAAGAGCAGAAACGGAGCCGTTTCCAAGATTTTTATTTTATTTTATTTTATTTTATTTAAAGCCGTAATTAAGATAGTTCACGTTTTCAACTTTTCACGCATATTGTGAGTTGGTGTGTCCGTCCGTCACCGTCCTAACGTCAACGCATTATTTCCCTTATATTTATGTCCGTGCAACTTGAAGAACGTCTTCATCTTTCTTTCTTTTTTTTTTTTTTTTAAGAAAAATATAATTTAGCCCCTCAAATTACTATATTTTTTTAGATGACCTTTCAAACTATCAAAACTTGCACTCTAACCCCTCAAACTATCCAAACTTCTAAAAAATGTCTCTTTTGACGAAATATCTCTATAATACCCATGTCACCTGTCATTTTTCAATTTTAAAAAATAAAAATTAAAAAAATAAACTAAAATTCTATATCTTAATTTCATTTTTAATTTTTATTTAAAAAAAGAAAAAGAAAAAAGATAGGTGTTTGGAGTAGCGTTATTTCCCAACCGCGATCCGATCTTCCCGACACCCCTTTGGTCACTGTCCATTTCTCCGTCAAACACCGATCAAGGTCTTCCACAACAATAATAGACTTGCTAGTCGTTTGTAACAAAACAAAATTCAAATTAGAATCATTCGTAACCTTCAAAAGATCATATTCGCGTTCGGAAAGGGTGAGACGAGTTTGTCGAATTGTAGGTGTGCATTGTGTCCAATGACGATGCTGGAAAGAAGCAATACGTCATCCGGTATATCACAATATTTTTTAAAAAAATAAAAAATAAAATTTTAGGTTTTTTTTAGTTTTAAATTTTTATAAATTTTTTTTAATCTTTTAATTTTCAAATTTTTTAAATTTTTTTGTTTGAATTATTTTAATTTTTTCGAATTTTTTTAATTTTTTAATTGAAAAATGACACGTGTCAAGGTATTATGAAGATATTTGGCCAAAAGATGTATTTTTCAAAGATTTTAGTAGTTTGAGAGACCATCCAAAAAAATGATGGTAATTTAGAGAACTAAATAATATTTTTCTCTTCTTTTTGTAAAGTTACTTGTAAACAACTAAACATAAGCGATTATTTCAAAAATAAAAAATAAAATAAAATAAAATAAAACATAAGCTATAAAACTGGAGGGGTGCTACACATGCACCCCTCATCCCCCTCTCATCCTCCCTTTTCATTAAATAAATTGATTTTAATGAAAAAGTGGTCTCTGATGTCACATCAGACACTACTTTTTCATTAAAATCAATTAGTTTAATAAAAATGGGGGCATAAAGGGGGATGAAGGGATGCTTTTTAGCATTTCTCGTAAAACTGTATGCAAAAAGAAAAGAAAATAGAAACAGTAGTCGACATCACTCATTCTATCTTAAAATTTGTATATTCCTCGTGCTTTTTTATGTTCCAATCAAATATTTATATTCCTTAGAAAAAAGGAAAAAAAAAAAATAAAGACCGTGTCTATTTGATAAAGTTATGAAAAGTATTTTGAATTTTAAGTTTTGAAAAAGGTCAAAAAAAAAAAATTGATAATTGATTTGGCAGAGGCCACATTTTGGGGGGAAAAAAAATGTCATACGTGGGGTTCATAAATGAAAATTCATTTTGGTAAATTTTGATAAATGTTTTTGAAAATTTAAGAATTGAGGAGTGTCCTCCAAAAATAGGCCACTTAATAAAGAGGATTGTCGAGATAATGCTCTAATTAGTATTCTAGCAAGGCAGAATATTAGCTCTAATACCAATTAGCGCAATGAAAGCTGTAGAATTAAGTGTTAAGCAATGTTAACTTAAAGAGATCTATAATCCACCATAAAGGAGCTCAATAAATTATTTTATTTTATTTTATGATTGTGAATGCTTTTAAATTATTTTCGAATACTCTTGTCATATGGCATGTACACCCTTTATATAGAGGAGAGAAACTAGCATAAAAAAGAAAATTACTTGCAAATCATTCCTAACGAAAAAAAGAAAATTGCTTTCCCTCTACTCATATTCCTTGTAGATTACTCTTAATTGCACAATACTCGGGTTTCTTAATAAATATCCTATCTTACATCAATTTTGAGACATGTTATGTGGAGTAATGATACATGGGGGACGTCTTACCGTCCCCCAGCACCCCTTTTGTATTAAAAAAATATGTTTTAATACAGAAATGTTTTTTGATGTGACATTAAAAGACATTTTGCATTAAAACATCATTATTTTAGTTAAAAGAGGGTGCTGGGGGACGGTAAGACGTCCCCATGTATCATTACTCTGTTATGTGTATGTTCTTTTTTGGAGGAATGATAGGCAGGAGCAAGTCAGCCGGCCCTTTTCATTTAAATAGGATTTTTTTAAAATCAAAAGCAACTTCTGATGTCACATCAGAAGTTGCTTTTGATTAAAAAAAATTACCTTTTTATTAAAAAAGTTGGCTGGGGAAGTTTGTCCCACAAGTATCATTTTTCTATTTTTTGTATATCTTTTTTTAAAATCAATCATTACATCTGTAAGACTCACATGTGGGTTCATGTAGGTCCTACGAATCCACTGATTAATTTAGAAAAGAAATGTACAATAAATGTACAAGAATCATTTCTTTAAAGAGTATTATTTTTACCATGAAAACTTTTTGAGTAATTCTAAATGTACATTAAGTGTTAATCAAGTGTCCATAAAAAAATAAGTCATTTTAATCAAAAACATCATTTAATTAATCACACGTCTAATGGTAATTTTAAAAGGCACCTCTGTTTTTATGGACAATTAATAAACACTTAACGTACTTATAAAATTACTCAAATTTTTCTTTGTTGCCCTTCTCTGTCATATATAATTATCAACGAGATACACACGTTCTTTTACTCTCTAATTGTTTTGTTAAAATAAATAAAAACGACTTTTTTTTTTTTAATTTTTCATATGATGACTGGCATCTAGGGATCCTTATTTCTAGTAATTGTATGCAGCCGACAAAAAGTTATGTAACTAATAAATGATCTCACAGCCAAAGAAGTGTTTCAACAAAGAGCAGTGCTAGGGAGAAGCACTATTTCCGGATGAAATCCGGAAATAGTGCTTGTCCATGGCACACTTACAAAAGCCTCCCAACTCATCCAGCATGGTTCTTGGGAATTTTCTTCTCCACAGTATTGTGTTCTAAAACAGTGGGCATTTCTTACAAAAATAAATATATAAATAAATAAATAAAACGGTGGGCATGTTAAGTTCATCAGCCACCAATTTCAAAGACAAAGATCGACCCAATCACATGAATTTAGATAATCTGATTAACAAAACTCTTTCATGACATTTTCAATAAATATTATGACATCAAATGGTATCATAGCCACAAGTTCTACTACTAGTGTCAGCAACATATACACTGACAGTTCAACAAACTGTGATGTCTAGATATTAGAAAGCCAGAAATCAGCAAGGTAAAAAGAAAGATATACGAACCATACAAGCAACAAACCCACATCATACGGTCTGGTGCCTTTGTTTTCTGTGTATTCAATCAAATACAGCTGAACATGTCACAAATATGCAATGTTTCCTGAGCCAGATAAAAACTGCTCGATTATGGCATGGTGATTCAATAAAACAAACGAGTTACAGATTCTTCAAATTGGCAAATTAAAGAATATATTTCAGTAGCTAGCTATGCTAAGGCTAGCTACTACCATTTAAATTCTTTTATGGGCTGTTGATCCTCATATGCCCTTCCTTGAAAGAATGATATGCTGAACAAGCTCCAGAAGGCACATCAGCAAAGATATGTAAACCGACTCTTGACGACCTTTAAATGGAACAAAGTTAACTCAATCAAAAATTCTCTCCCCGGTTGAGAACACTAAAAACACCACAGAACTAAAGATGCAGAGCAACCCTGGTATATAAAACACTGTTCTCCAGCATTCTGGACTTGATAGATCTGAATTAGCAGTTTTTGCAGCTTCAAGAAGCCTCCCAGTGAGATCAACTCCAATAATGCCAGCAAACGTACCAGCAGTATTAGAAACTCCCATCACAATCCCTGCATATCTAGGAGCAATATCCATATGGTTCACTGCAAACCCGGCTCTTCCTAGAGCCAAGAAACCAAGAGCCATAGAAGAACAAAAGACAGCCCCACCTGAAGTTCTGAAGACAGGAATTGCCATCAATGCAAGAGAAGCAACTAAGAATCCTACAGTGTTTAATAACTTCCGGATATTGGTCACGGACAAGATTCTCTTAATGATTAAGTGGTCAGCAATCACCCCACCAATATTTGAAAATATAAACATGTTGAAATAAGGCATCATTTTAGATGACCCCATCTCCTGAAGGCTAAGCTGCAGGCCTTGTTCAAAGTATGTGGGTAGCCAGTTCATCAACACATACAAAGCATAATGAAAGGTGAAATTGTTTACCACAATTGCCCAAACCGGCAAGCTGTATAAAATTTTCTTCCATGGGATGTTGGCACTTTTGGCAGAAAATCCTCCATTCTCCACTTTCATTTTCTGATTTCCTTTGGTTGGCAGCAAAGATTCACCAAAACCAGCAGCAGTGGCTTTTGGATGTTCAGACCGAGGAGGATCACTAGCATAATTGAACCACAGAACACACCACATGGCACCTAATGCTGCCTCAGCAAGAAATACAGATTGGGGCCCTCTATACTTAACCAGGCTCGGAAGGAAAAGCATTCCTGCAGCCGCACCAAGGTACATCCCAGACATTGTTAGAGAAACTGATCTAGATCTTTCATGGGGTGGAACCCACTGTGCTAAAACTGTGTGGATAGAGGGGAAGATGAAGCCTTGTGCCACACCAACTAGGAAGCGGGCAATCACTAAAACTACAACTCGATTAGGATCTAGTGGGACTAATGCACAAGTCAATGACCATAATACAAAAGAAACAAGGAGGACCTTCCTTCCCCCAATTTTCTGAGCTACCCATCCTCCAGGAACCTGTGAACAGGCATATCCACAGTAGAAAGTAGAAAGTATTGTTCCTTTAGTTGATTGATTTACCCTAGCAGCATCAGCCGCAGCCGTATATGCAATAGAGAATCCCACACGTTCTATATAGCAAACAGATGTGCTGATGAAGGTTAAAATGACAATCAAGTAACGCCTTGGAAATGTCATCATCCTCATACCTCGCCTTTAGTTTTGTCTTGGTATTTACCCTGTCAACTGTCTTCAAATGAGCCAGTCTCCAAACAGCTCTTTATCTACTTCCAAGTGGTTCAGAAAAGATGGCAGCAACTTTGTGCCTATCTCATATCGGAAAATAAAATCAATATAGCTTATACATGCAACAATAGCATATTAACAAAACAGACCAACTTGCAAAACAATATAGACAGAAATCTCAGACAAAGAACCAAGACTATTAAATAATATGGCTCACTAGATACAAAAATATGGAAAACACGCATTGGACAAACCCACTACTTAAAACAATAAGTGATCTCTATATGAAAATCTGAAGCAAATCTTTGGATTGTAACACCCACTCATCTCATTCTAATGGATGGCCATATGATCACGAAGAAATTTGTTCAAACTTGAGATTATATGGAAACAAAATCTAACTCAAGTAGCAGCGGACAATATCATAGCCCAGGAACAGAAGAATTGGTAAAGATATAACTGTGTCATGAGTAAAATTGCTTGCATATAAAAGTCAACAAAAAAAAAAAAAAAGGCTATGCAAACACAACAAGTTTCTACTACATTAAAACAGGGATCATGAACTAGGATTGGCAGTATAGTGAGCTTCCCACGTAAGATTTAGAATCTTTGCATTCATCATGCAAAAAAAAAAAATAGTTAGATTCAGTACTTGGCTTTGGTGAATGCCTCCTGCAATTACTTTTATTGAGTTCCAATGCGTGAAGAATGAAAAACAAGCACTGCCCAAAAACTCATGAGCACATTTAT
The DNA here is from genome assembly GCA_028654335.1 of Alnus rubra. NCBI lineage: Eukaryota > Viridiplantae > Streptophyta > Magnoliopsida > Fagales > Betulaceae > Alnus > Alnus rubra. The sequence continues at coordinate 784,674 of JAJPGS010000754.1, forward strand.
GTAACAACACATCCTCATATGGTGTGTCTCATTAACACAATCTAAAGGGAAATTTATGATAGATATAGATCAAGTGTCAGATAACCAACATCTCCAACAAGCAGGCAACTGCTTAAGAAGTCCTCATTAAAGCATCTGATATAAATCTAAGAGTTCCAGAGGACAAGCAAACACATCAATATCTACGCTATCAACTAACAAAATCTTTAGTAAGGTTCCAAAGATGCTTTACTAGCGTTAAGTATTTCATCAAACATCTACTTACCAGAAAAGTATTTCACCAAACATCTAGCCTAGGAATGAATTGAATTGATCTCTTAAACATACATTCTGAAGCACTTATCGACAAATTTCCAAGATTCAACTGGAGAATTTCCAAATTCAAAGCCAACGCCTCATTTTCAAAAACCAGAAACCCCGTAGATTTAGTCGCAATTGGAGTTCTGTTCAATTAAAGATTCAGTTTCCCATAAAGAATTCCGCCATTGGGTCCATCTAATAAACAATTTAGAAAAGCACCCAAAACCTTTTGCATCAAATCTTGCAAGATAACCCCCCCCCCCCCCCCCCAGTGGCTCTTCAAGGGAAATACGAAAGAAATGGGTCTTCGGGGAAATTTGGCAAACACATTGCAGGCGTACAAATGGAGGGGATAACAGAAGTACACATACCATGAAATGAGACCAAGATTTGGTCGATTTGCACAGAAGTTGGAGAAGAAGATCTGATCTGGGCAATGGCGGTATCAACGCAGCACATATCTTGGAAATCTGGTCTCCGACTTGAAAGAAAGACAGCCCCTTCGCAGATTGGCCTTCACCAGACCGGCCGCGAGAGAGCCCTTCGCTGCGACGCTAGAGTCAACGTGGTGGAGGTAATTGTCTACTCCTGCAATGGCAGTAGTTGCAGATGTACTAAACAATTCGATAGCTTCACGTGCTCTAGATGTCTACTCAAGAGAGAGAGTGAGATTGACTTTCATTGCCATTTCTACACCAGACAATCACAGCTATATGATTTGTCTTTTTCGAAAGGTGGTCACAAGGATTTAATTGTCGAAGAATGAGAAAATGTGAGAGTCCGTTTGGCCACGTTCCGCCGGGTGGTTTCTTTGAAAATGATGTTGATGATTATTGATTAGCACTTTGTTTTTATGGCCTTGGATGCTTCTTCTTCTAGCACCAACAAAATTGGGTATTCTTATTAATCATAAATATATGGATTACTTTTGTTTTTAATAAAGAAAGAACAATGATCACATTATTGTCTTATTATATTAATGAAACATTGTTATTTTATTATTGGATTTTTTTTTTCTTTTAACTAATTTGCTTTAAATGAAAAAAAGAAAAAGAAAGAAGCAATATTAGTTAAATTTAGTTAATATGAATATTTTAATTAGTCTGATAGACATGCTCCCTATTAGGACTTAAAAAAAAAAAAAGACACAAATCAATCACCGTGACAGTACAATTGCTCACATTTTGCTTGTAAATTTAAAAATGACAGGAATTAGCTATAAACCGAAAAATCAATCTAAAAATGTAGCACGTGTTTCTTAGTATGTAAGAAATATATGTTTTTTATAATAGCATGTGTCTCTCACATATTTTTTAGTAGAATTAAAAAGAAAGTATGTATTTATCACGTCTAAAAAATCGTGTCATTTTTTTTTGAATAGTTTGTAACTAATTTTTATCCATTTAAAAATTTGATTTATCCTTAATATAAGAGTGACAACCAACTGGTACTTATTAGGTTACTTAAGGCATGTTTGAATACATTTTTTTCTAATTAATGGTTATGAGACCAAATTTTTATTTTTTTACACTCAACTCAAAATTTTCCAACCCAACTATTAAAAATAAATAAATAAAATAAAACAAACCCTTCAAGGGTGGTGGCCTAACCACCCTCGTCAGATTCGGGGTGGCTTGTGTACATGCGGATGCAGATGTTTGAGATATCTGCAGTCGCGTCCGCAAAATTCAGATATCACTTTTAGATATTTACATCTATATGATTATTATAATTATTAAATACAATTATTATACGCTATCCGCATATTAGGTAATGGGTCTATTTTAGTTTTTTGAACATTCTTTGAGTCTCTATTATGGCCTATTTAAACGATTTTAAAAATAATTTATGCCAGTTTTAGTGTTTTGGGCTTATTTAATTTTTTTTAAAGTTATAATCTATTGAAAATATATTGATTTTACAATTTTTTTTGCCCAAATGCTACACGAAAAAGTAATACAGCCAACCAAATCAATGTAAACATAACATATATGAAAATATTTATTGATTTCTAATTAAAACTAAGTGTGTGTGTGTGTGTGTGTGTGTTTGTGTGCAAACAAATTTCTTAAATGTGAAATTTAAATAAGGCAAGATATTTGTTATGAAGTGGAAACTCTGTGAAGAGAAAAACCACTCTGGGGCAACCAAACCCAAGAAATCTACTATCCAAAAACAAAGCTAGTTACAAGACACCCGTACTCATATACCCTTATGCAGTAATCATATCTCTAACTCTGACGTGTAACCCAACACGAACGCTTCCCAACCAGATCTTCCACCAGAAGGGGCTTTTTGTGGATTCCTTTACCTTAGGGTCAACCCTTAAGATAGACTTCACACAAACACTTGAGCACACACAGGCAACGACTTGAGAGTTAGCGGATCTTCGATTCTTCCTAAACACCTTTTCAAAGCACTATGAAATTCACTGTCAAATTCTATACAAAACACTAGCCTAAAGCCCCCTATTAGGCTTAAAAAGACCTCACAAACTGCTGAGATTCGGACTCTGGCCGGCGAGCGTCCGGACGGAAGTTAGCCACATTCGGATGGTTTTTTGCGATATCCTTTTTGAAACAACGTAATTCTATCTTTATCGGTTCACATCCGGACGGCTTGACCGAGCATCCGGACGGTCTTCGCTAAAATTCTTTCCGCGTTCGAACGGAACTATGGAATATTTTGAAATACTGGACATCGTCCAGACGTGTTGCCACGTCATCCAGACGGTTTGCAGAGACTTCCCAAACAGTGTCAACTTCTTAAATCCAACTCCTTGTTGAAAACTGATTGACCTGGCGTCCGGATGGTGTTGCTCTAACGTCCGGACGTCTTCATTGTTTATCTGCAAGACACTGCGAGGCGTCCGGACACCTTCAAAGGCTCGTCCGGACGGTTGCACAAGAACCTTCTGTTTTGGCTTGGTTTTTGCAATGGACTCTTCATGGATATCTTCTCGAGGCTTGTGAACAGTTATTGTCTTTGATTTGATCATTGTCTGAAAACATGAAGATACTGAATTGAAAACCAACCATCATGTTAAAACGCAACCATTACATAAAGTGTTTTTGTTTTATTCAGAATGTAGCCAATAAAAATATTAACAATAAACATAATCGAAAACGACATCGTTTTGGTGAATTTATTAAATATAAATAAAAATATATTAAATAAATGCTATGTCCGCATACCATAAAACCATTATCCGCATCCGCATATGTGGATAGTGTTTTTGTTAACCGTATACGCATGTACAAATAGCGGATGCATGCAATTAATATTTGCCCGCATGTACAACCGTACCTCAAACAGAGGATGTGCAAGAAAAGGAAGGAACATAGATACTCGATCAAGCAATCTTTGCAGCTCAAGGAATGTGAAACTATTGAAGATGTAATCAGATCGACGCCAAACACCCACCTAATCACTCTAGAACAATTCGAAGTGATGGTTTCAAGATGGTTAACTCTTGAAGATAAGGTAACAATGCATGTCTATTACCACATTTTTATTTGTTTATAAACATTTATTTCTAATTATCTTAATAATAATACGAAGGAGAGTATTGAAAAAAAAATGTAACGACCCACCCACCCTTAACGATACAATATTGTTTTCTTTTGGCTCATCCAAACTAGACTTCTCAGGATATCACCCATCCTGGTGTACATACTACTCTCACACGCTTAACTCCAAAGTTTTGATAGGCTTACGGTCATCATGGCTTTAAAACATGTTGTATCAAAAATGATGCGAATATGCATATAAGTATATCCTCATTCCCATACACATGCGATATGGGGCGTCACAAAAAATGCCAAAAGCCATAACAAGTAAGAGTTTAGCCACACGTCGAGGTTGAAGAGCTTCGCCTGGCTTGCAAAAGGGAGGGTGCAAATTAAATTAGTTATTAAGCAAATATATAATATTATTTTCGCAAAACATTGTTTTATAGGTTGTGTATGTAATGTTACTTAGTAAAAAGACGTCACCTACTTTTTAAAGTTTTATGCCGTTTAAATTAAACGACGTAAAATTATAAGTCGTTTAAAACTAAACGATGTAAATCTTTAAGTCACTCGATTAAACAACGTAAATGTATTTACGTTGTATAACTCTATACGGCCTTAATTCTGGTCGTTTGACATTTAAATTACGTAAAAAATTCTTAACTGTGTATGTCATGACACAATCAAACAAAAAGGAACAAGCGACGATAACTACTTCACTTTGTTTATATCAATATTACAGTCGTTTAATAAACAACACAAATTCTCTCTCTCTCTCTCTCTCTCTCTCTCTCTTTATTTTTATTTTTTATTTTATTTATTTATTTTTGTAGTGTTACCTCTTTATCCACCTATAAAACACTTATTTTATAGAAGAGTCGGCATTAGAGTTTGTATTGGAGGGCCAAGAAGAGGTAGATGTGAATGGCTGAGCTGTTAGGGTTATTATGTTAACACTTTTGAAGACCTAGTGTGATTTCCATAGACTGCTATTTCTTTGGCTTGCCAAGAAATTTTGTCCGAGCTTGCTAGTTAGACAAGTCGAGTGCCTTATCGGGCACTCAACTCGTGAGGATAAATTCCAGTGTAACTGAAATCAAGCTAAGCCAACACCAACAAGAACAAAAGCCCCATAATCTCGACATAATCAGGCCTAAGAAAATCCTACCGAATTAACATGATTTTTGAGTTCTAATCATGGTGGGAATAACGAAATCGTAAGTAAGAGCTTGAGATTTACCTTTTCTTACTTCCAATGACAAAATCTCACACCTTATTTCACCATCTTCTTCTTCTTGATCTCTTACTGAAGTCTCTCTCTTGGGTTCTCTCTCTCTCTCTCTTTGGTCTGAGTGCAAGAGGAACGGAAATGAGAAGAAAAGAAATGGGGGAGAAGAGAGTGGGAAAAATAAGTGAGAGGGGGGTATATGCGTGTTTGTCACCAAGATGGAGAGGGGGGGTGTTTTAAGGAGAAAACATCAAGATATTTTCTATGTTTATTTTAAGGGTTAAACACCTTATTGGTACATGTGGTTTGGAAACTTTATTTTTTGTCCCCTTTGCTTTCATTCGTATTACAAATGGTACTTGTGGTTTGGGAAAAAACAGAATTGGTACTTCCGTTAGTTTTTCGATCCAAAAACTAACAGTTGGACACGTGTCAACTCCTGTGAGTAAACACGTGTAATAATGTAAAAAAATTAAAAAATAGAAAATAAAAAAACTTTAAAAATTAATAAAAAAAATTTTGAAAATAATAAAACTTTAAAAATAAATAAAAGTATTAAAAAATTAAAAAAATTTTGGAAAAAAAAAAAAGAAAAAGAAAAAAGAATAGGGGTGGGTCCACCACCCCCATGGCTGGTTTGGGGATGGCTGGACCACCCCCATGGCCCTTGGGGCTGGTTCGGCCACCCTCAAGGGCCTAAGAGAGAAGAAAAAACAAAATAAAATAAAATTTGTTGTGTTTGGCCCTTGGGGATGGCCGAACTACCCCTCTTCTTTCTTTCTTTTTTTCTTTTTCTTTTTCTTTTTTTTTTTGGAAATATTTTAATACTTTTTATTTAAAGTTTTTATTATTCTCAATTTTTCAAATTTTAATTAATTTTAAAAGTTTTTTATTTTCTGTTTTTATTTTTGTACATTATGACACGTGTCTACTCTCAGGAGTTGACACATGTCAAACCGTTAATTTTTTTACGGAAAAACTAACGGAGATACCAATTCTGTCTTTTTCCAAATTACAAGTGCTATCTGTAATACGAATGAAAGTACAGGGAGCAAAAAATAAAATTTCCAAACCACAGGTACTAATAAGGTGTTTAATCATTATCTTAATTCCATTTTTAACCCACACCTCACCTTAATTATAAAAATGCAATTTTAGTAACTTATTCTTACAAACAACTATTTACCATACTAATAGTATTATTAATTAATCTTATTCCTATTAATTTTGTCATCTTAATCTCATTAGCATTATCTTACTCTCTTTATTTTAATCATGCTAATATAATCATTATTATTATTTCAGTCTAAATTAATTAATTAATCACTTAAAGCCTAATCTTAGTTTCATCTTATATTATTATTGTTTTATCCAAAATGTTTTGAGGTTATTAATAATAAACTTCTTAATTATTAATCATAAATTATACGTTTATACTTAATCTGTTAATTATAAATTCATAATTAGTAATGACACTTAATCATAATTCATAGGCTTAAAGCCTATAAATTATTAATTATATTTAAACTATAATAATATTAATCATACTTAATTATTATTTTATACTTAAGCTATAAGTATGCATCAAAATTATCTAAGTAACTAGTTACTTGATCATTATATTAGTTACTTTGTATGAACTATATACTTATGACTTGAAAATATAAACCACACTCCAAACACAAACAAACAATCACCAAAAAATAATAAGCAATAAAGAAATTGACACAGATATTTGGTGACAAAGTGGAAACTCTTTGAACTCAAAGAGAAAAATCACTATGGGGTAGCCAACCCTGGAAATCAATTCAATAAAGAAGAATTTGCAAATTATAAAATGTTAATACTCACAAAACTTTTGTAGTCGTCACACTCTTGAATTACAACAAGTGACCCACTTGTCTGCTTCTCTCCTATAACCTTTGGAGAGTTCTTCTTCTTGACTCATTAACTGGAACTTCAATTGGCTTCATTAATTGTTCAAGGTTGATAGTTAAACAATAATAAAAACTCTCAGAGAGAATTAACATTAACAGTTCAGGTCTAAAACCCTCTCTTAGTACACAGAATTCTAGAGTAGAATCCTTAGTAAATTTGTGACTGGAAGTCCATTTAAATAGACCTTTGAAGAAAACCTATTTCGAGTTTGAATAAAATTTTAGAAAAATTTGCCCAAATTTTCAGTCCTATATTGCGAGGCAATTTTGGCATAGTAAACGTTCGAATTAGGAAAAACCTATTTCAAAAATATTTGTTGCCTTTTGTGATAGCTTTCCAACACCCCTACATTCACTGAAATATGATACTTGCGCCAAAAGTTATGGATAACATACAGACACGTGCTCAATGTAATGATCATTAGTTTTGATGAGAAGAAACCAGAAGAACTAAGAAGAAGCATGGAGGTGTGTGCGTGGGAAGAATAAGGAAACACGTGTTTGTTATGATGAAGTATTAAAACACACGTGTGATAAAAGTTGTTAGGCCAGCTATAATTAGTTGGGCCGCTTGTAATCTGTTAGGTCAGCTGGAGTTAGTTGTTAGAAGGGTCGGCTGTAGTCAATTGTAAATAAGTGGGTTAGGCCCAGCAATTGTAAGGTTATATAAGCCATTGGGCTTTCTAGAAGTGCGTACAAAAATATTTAAAATCTTTTGTAGTCTTTTACAATTTGGAGTTTGAGATTGGGCTTGAACTATTCTCCTTTATTCAATATCTATTCAATTCTTTCTTATCATTCACTCTCATAATCAATACATTCTATCTTCATTCCATTCATAATTCACGGAAAATACAAGAGTATTACAATTGGTATTAGAGCTTTTACGATCCATGGCGGAAGGCACGAGAGTTAGAGATTTGCAAGATTCAATTACTAGTTTCAAGTTCCATCAAGAGCAAGTCATGTCTGGATTGAAGCATCAAATGGAGCAAACTCAGAGTCAAAGCAATCTGCATGGCAAGAAGATAGATGAGTTATCAGTCAAGATGGACTAGTTAATCGAAGCCATCTCAGCCAATGGAAAGAATTCAGTTCAGATTTGGAGTCACCTTCATTTTTTTAACAAGGATACATGGAGGGAAGGCATATGAAAGAGAATGGAGAATCTTCCTTTGGATTTTCGAGATTCTAGAGGGGAGGTCCCAATTCTACTAGTCCAAATGTTCAAGTACAAAGTCTCAAGGTGGAGTTTCCAAGGTTTGACGAAGACAATGTATCGGGTTGGTTGTTTAAAGCTAATCAGTTTTTTAGCTTTAGTAATACTCCAAATGAATACAAAGAAGTGATGTTTGCTTTTTATATAAAGGGCAATGCATTAATGTGGTTTCAATATGAATCTTATTTAGGATTGCTTACTTCGTGGGATGCCTTTGATCAGGCTATTCAATTACAATTTGGTCCTAAATCGTATGATGATCCTATGGAGGCTCTTACTCGATTGAGACAAATCATTAGTATTTCGATCTATAAAATTCAATTTGAGAAACTGTCCAATAGATTGAAAAGGTCTCTCTGAAAACTACAAGCTGAGTTGTTTTTTAAGCTGCTTAAAGGATGATATTAGGCTGTCTTTGAGACTATTGAAACCACAAAATCTGAATGATGCATTTGGATTAACCAAAATTTAAGAGGAATTTGTGATGAGTAGTTGAAGATCTTATAGATCTAGTGGTTTTCATACCACATCTGCTTTTCAGCGAGGAAATTACTCTCAGGGTAGGCAGCATCATAAACTTGTCTATACAAATGCTGCAAGAACAGAATTGAGAGGGGAAGGTAAGTTGGGGTTCCCTAATTTGTGGATCTTGCAATTTTCTCAAAAATTCAATTGGAGATCCAATTTGATGTTAAACGGGCTGTCAAGGTGGCCAATGGACAAATTGTGCAAATTGAGGGTTTTTGTCTAGCCCTACCTGTGAGGGTTCAAGGTTCTAATTTCTCTGCTGAATTTTATATGTTACCTTTGGGTGGTTGTGACATGGTTTTGAGAGTTCATTGTTTACGCTCTCTTGATCCCATTATTTGGGATTTTTCAAAGCTAACTGTGGAGTTTTCCATTTTATCTTAAAGAATTGTTTGGAAGGGTCTAGCTCCTACTTAATCATCTTAGGAAGATTGCATTTTTGTCTCTAAGCTCCTTAAGACTAAAAAGAAGGTTTTGGTACTTCAAATGATGCATCCTGTAGTTCAGCCACAGAAACAACAGCCAAATGCCATTTTTGCTGACCTTTTACAGGAGTTTACAACAGTTTTTGCATAACCTATTGAACTACCACCAATGAGGTCTCATGACCATCAAATAGGTCTTAAAGAGGGAACCTAACCTATTTGTGTCAAGCCCTATAGGTACCCTCATTACCAAAAATGTGAGATTGAGAAGATTGTAAGGGAATTGATGGAGTCAGGAGCACTCAGACCTAGTTAGTCCTCTTTTTCCTTCCCTGTTTTACTACTTCAAAAGGTGGATGGAAGTTGGCGCATGTGCATGGATTACTGGGCTTTAAATCAAGTGACAATGAAGGACAAATTCCCTATTCCTGTTGTGGATGAGTTATTGGATGAGTTGAATGGTGCTCAGATTTTTCTAAACTTGAACTTAGATCTAGTTAGCACTAGATTAGAGTTAAGCTTGCTTATGTGCCCAAAATAGCTTTTAGAACTCATGAGGGTCATTAAGAATTTTTAGTAATGCCCTTTGGGTTGACCAATGCACTTTCTACATTTCAAGGTCTCATGAATCATGTTTTTAGACCTTAACTAAGAAAGTTCGTATTGGTTTTTTTTTTTTTTTTTAGCAAGGATAATGAGGATCATTTAGTCCACTTACAACTGGTGCTGGAAACCTTGCAGAATCAACAGTTATTTGCTAAGTCAATGAAGTGTAAATTTAGGTGTCCTGAGGTAGAATATCTTGGCCATGTTATTTCTACTATGGGGGTCAAGGCTGATCTAGCCAAGATCAAAGGGATGATCAAATGGCTCTTCTCTAAAATCCTTAAAGAGCTTCCTTGATCTCATGGGTTACTATAGAAAGTTCCTTAAAGGATATAGCCAAATTGCAGCTCCATTAAAATCCTTATTAAAGAATGATTGATTTATGTGGACAACAAAGTCTATTGTTGCCTTTCTTCAACTCAAAGAGGCAGACACTACACCCATTGTTCTTATTTTGCTTGATTTTACCAAAGTCTTCAATATAAAGTGTGGTGCTTCAGGGGTGGTTATATGGGTTGTGCTCATGCAAGACTCTAGACCAGTAGCTTTTTATAGAAAAGCCTTGAAAGGGAAAGCTCTCCACTACTTTACTTATGAGAAGAACTTCTAGCCTTGGTTTCAATAGTTAAGAAGTGCCGACCTTACTTGTTGGGCAAACCTTCAAGATCAAAACCAATCACTAGAGTCTGGAATTTTTACTCAAGCAAAAGATTGGAACTCCAACTCAGCAAAAATGGACTACTAAACTGTTGGGGTATGACTTTACCATTCCATATAAGATGGATAGGGATAATGTTGTGGCTGATGCTCTCTCAAGGAAAATTGAGGACTTGTTGGTTCCTTTACAGGAAGGCCAACTCATGCTTTTTACTTTTCCTAATCTAACTTTGGCTGATGATATCAAGGACAACTATTTACAAGATCCTGTGCTACATCAACTTCTGCTAGACTTGCAAAATGGTATTAATCTTCACCCTAAATATAGCCTTAGGAGTGGTTTACTCCTCTACAAAGGCATATTGTATGTGGGTCCTTTTGAGTATTTGAGGACTCAAATTTTAAACTTGGTTCATGATAGTCTTGTTGCAGGACATTCAGGTTATCAAAAAAACTCTCCATTGGGCCAAGCTCGATTTTTATTGGCCAGGTATGTGTGCTGATATTAAACATTACATTAAGCATTGTGAGATGTGCCGAAGGAATAAGTGTGAAACCCTATTGCCTGCTGGGCTTTTACAACCTCTCCCTATTCCTACACGAGTTTGGGTGACTGTTTTTATGGATTTCATTGATTACCTCTATCTCATGGAAATAGTATCATTATGGTGGTGGTGGATCGCCTAAGTAAATATGCCCACTTCATGCCTATTTCTCATCCTTTCACGGCTGCTAAGGTAGGTAACATTTTCGTGCTTAATGTCTTTATATTGCATGGTCTGCCTTGCTCCATTGTGAGTGACAAAGATGCGATTTTCACAAGCTCCTTTTGGCAAGAGTTATTCAAACTAGAGGGCACCAATTTATCTATGAGCACAGTTTATCATCCCCAAAAGGATGGACAAACTAAGGTGGTCAACAAATGCCTGGAGCACTATCTTAGATATTATGTGGGAGAAAAGCCTAAGCAATGGTCTACTTGGCTTGCCATGGCGGAATACTTGTATAATACTAACTTTCATTCTTCTACTAAGTTCACACCATTTGAAGTTTTGTATCGCATACCTCCTCCAAAGCTACTAGAATAAATTGTAGGGACTACTCTTAATCAAGCAATGGATGAGCATTTTCACAGCATAGAACATATTCCTGCAATCCTCATGCATAATCTCTTAGCTGCACAAAAAATGTAGAAATTTCATTATGATAAAAGGCGCAATGAAAGGTCTTTTGTTTCAGGTGATTGGGTTTACTTTAGGCTTCAACCTTATAAGGATAAAACTCTTGCTTTATGGAAATGCCTGAAGCTTTCTCCCCGCTTCTATGGCCCTTTTCAAGTGCTTCACAAGATAGGCGAGGTCGCTTACAAGCTCGATCTGCTTGTAGATTCCAAAATCCATCCAGTCTTTCATGTTTCCTATCTCAAGAAATAGATTGGCTAGCGCTTGTGCCCTTACCCTCTTTACCTCCAGTTGATAGTCATGGTGAAATTCAGCCTGAACTCGAGGAGATTCTACAACGTCGGGTCAAGAAGGTTAATAATCATGCTCTTGCCAATGTTCAGATTAAATGGAAGGGTACTTCAGTGGAGAATGTGACATGGGAGGATTTTTGGACTTTGTGGTCGTTGGTTGACATTTCCTCACCTTGTGGGCAAGGTTCTTTAAAGAGTGATGGACTGCAATGATCACTAGTTTTAGTGAGAAGAAATAAGAAGCATGGAGGTGTGTGCATGGGAAGAATAAGGGAACACATGTTTGTTGTGCTGAAGTATTAAAACACACGTATGATAGAAGTTGTTAGGCTAGCTGGACTTAGTTGTTAGAAGAGCCAGCTGGAGAGTCAGTTGTAAATAAGTGGGCTAAGCCTAGCAATTGTAAGGCTATAAGCCATTGGGATTTGTAGAAGTGGATACGAAAACATCTGAACTCTTTTGTAGTCTTTTACAATTTGGAGCTTGAGATTGGGCTTGAACCATTCTCCTTTATTCAATATCCATTCAGTTCTTTCTTATCATTCACTTTCAGAATCACTACATTCTATCCTCATTCCATTCATAATTCACATAAAATACGAGAGTATTACGTTCAATCTGGAATTGACAAATCTGATTTTAACTTCACTTAATGAAATTCTAATTCGCTTATTTCCTTGATTGATTAGGCTTAACCACATCTTCTAGGTCTTCCAATTTAAGTTGGATTCAGCCTTGGATAAAATTCTTCACCGACTTAACCAGTACACTAAAACTTACAATCACATAAGTTTTGACACCGAATTTGCCAATACTAAAAACCTAACATGACTTATGTGACTATGTCATTATGTGACTATTATAATTTATAGTTATAGCTTCATTTTTAATTATATATAGTTATGATTTATGATTCATATCATATGATATGAGATTATATATAATAAGATATGAACGTTATGACTTATTTTTATCCTAACTTCTTAAGTATCTAATAATAATACAATTTAATACTTATATCATATAATATAACTATATAAGCATTATCATTATAATTTAAATATATATAAGATAGGACCATATGATTATTAGATTCTATAATAAAGATACATTGTGCTATATGAGATAAGATTTAATATTATATAAATTGTTAGATCATATGATCATTTGATATAAAATTTAATGATAATACTTATGATCATATTATCTAATGATAATACTTAATTTGTGATTATAAGAAACACATTGTTGATTTTAATCCTAACCACTTAATTTGTGATTATATAATATATCAATCACATTATTATTGTTTCTAATTATATGAATAATAATAACCATGTTTATTTGTTATTCTATACTTAAACTAAAATAAGCTATAAGTATCCATCTAAATTATGTTCTTAGAATCTTAGAACATACTTAAATTTAATCAAATGAATTGTTAGATCATATCACATATTGTTGTTAAATCATAGTACATTGTTAGATCATACTTAATTATACACTGATACAAAATAAGTATTGTTGATATGATTATTACATTTTATAATAAAGATATAATGTGCTATATCACCTAAGATTTAATATCATATAAATTGTTAGATCATATGATCATATCAAAATTATGTGCTTATTGTATATAGGTATAACTTATAACCTAATTTTTGTAGTTTACATTACTATGAATTGTAAATTTATGAGTTAGGATTTAGGAATTATGTGACATTATATGACTATAAATTTATAGATATGTATATATACTTAATCATATCACATATAAATTTTTATATTATATTCATAAGAATTGTTATATCATGTTACATAATTTATATGATTATATCATACTTAGTCACTAGTTATATATACAAAATAAGTATTGTTGATCTGAATGATGAGTCATATGTTTATTATATAATTTACATTATATAATGAAGATATACTGCACCATATCAGTGTATCTCCTAACTTCTAAGATTTTGTATCATATAAATTGTTATAACTTATAACATAATCTATATAGTTTATATTAATATGAATTGTATATAAATTATTATATACTTAATTATATCCATAAGAATTTTAGATCATATTATATCATTTACATGATTAGATCATGCTTAGTCAATAGTCATATAAAATAATTGTTGTTGATATGAATTATATGATTATTACATAAATTACAATATATAATAAAGATACATTTGCCATATCAGTATATCACCTAACTTCTAAGATTTAGTATCATATAAATTATTATATCATATACTAATTTAACTACCATTAGATACTTAATGGTTAGATAATTTAAGATATGACCATATGATTAACTTTAATAATTAAATTATATATTATATAGATACTTATAAATATAATTATTTAATTATAGTTTATACTTTATAGATATAATTATATGTTGTATACCAATAATTATTGTTACTTAATAATTAGTATTCAATATATAAATATACATATATACTATATAAAATCACAATGACTATTGTTAAATTGTCACTTAATAAGTAATATTATATATATATATTTTTTTTTTATATATATATATATATGAGTCGCGCTAATAAGCAAGCCGAGCCCTTCTACGAGTATGTTTGTGTAGACCACGCGTCGACCCGAGAGGACCCAACGCTTGCAGATGCGATTGGAAGGAAGATGGCCATCAAGAACAACCTACAGCAGCAACGGTGGAAGGCTTGGAGGAGGAATGTGGCCACCACGTGCCGGCAAGCGAGATCCACTTGCTGGTATGATGTGAACCCCGTCAAGAATAACGAGACCCAACAACGAAAGGGAACCCAAGATCGTTCTATGGACAGATTCGAATGGAAGACCTCGACCCGTTGTTTATGACAAACAAGAACCTCGGTATAAGAAAGATGCCACAAACGGTGGTGGAAACTCCGTTTGATAAGTCGAGATGAATGCCACGGGAAATCTCGATAAGTTCGCGTAGTTCTTCAAAGAACCAAAGAGAATAAACCTCACAAGTTTTATGAATAATCAATGTCTCCTTTTCCATTGCTTATGCACCTATTTAAAGGGCTGAACATTACAAGGAAAAAAAACCTAACATAGAAAACCTAATTAAAGCCGAAAATGGTAAGGAAAGAAATCATTACCTTTCTAAAACACACAAGATATATAAGGCAATAAAGTTGGACGCCCACCCTCCTAATCAAAGCTAAAATAAATCCCTACTTGCCTAAAAAAAAAGACGCTAAAATAGGAAAGAAGAGCTGGACGCCTAGAGTCATATAGAAGGAAACAAAAGACAACATAAAAGGAAAGAAAGTGGCGCCTAGAATAGTCATGCAATCCGATCCTTCTAGAATAGACCCAAAATATTTCTTTCCAATTCTTAGCCTTGACCGGATCCTTCTAGAACTTGAATCAAGGTGACGATTCTTTGTTGCCTACGTGGATCATGCTCATTGGGCCTCCACGAATTTGCTTAAGCCCATAACTCTTGAATGAGTTCGTTGAGTACATCCTTGAACTTCTTTGCTCGTGCTCTCGTAACCGGCCCAATTGGTACTTGAATGAGATCCTTCGAAGCGGTGCCTTGATCTCCATCATGGTACAAGTAGGCCACGCTCTGGTGCATGGAAGTCTATTGGAGATGATCGGGGACACGGTGGAATGGCGCGTGTCAGGCTGGATCTAGCGGAGGAAAGCAAATCTAGTTTTGAAAAATTCGACCCAAGATCATTGACAAATCTAGCTGAAGACATGATAGAGGAGGGAGATGGCCAGGACATCTACGATGGTGGAGAGTTAGTCGGCAGAGTAGATGAATTGAGATAAGGCCTCCGAAGAGGTGGATAGGGCTTCCAAGGAGACTGTTAAGGCCTTCAAGGATGTAAGTAGAATCTTTGGGGAAGTAGTTGGAGCTTTAGAGGAGGCGAGAGGGGGAGAGGAAAAGGGGGGGGGGGGGCAGAAGTGAAGGGGGAGCAAGAGGGGTCTCTTAACAGCAAGGGGGGATTTGCTTTTGGGAATCAGAGAGAGAAGAGAGAGTTGAGAAGATGCTGAGATGAAAAAAATCACATTATAAAATAGTTACTAAAAAGAAATGTAGTTTCCTTCGTTAGTACGAGCCAAACCACTATTATTTAGAGCATTTCCAATAGCTTAGCCATTTTTTCACTTTTAGGCTAAATGGCTAACCTATTCATTCAAAAGTCCTTCCATCCGATTATGCAAATCAAATGCAAAATGTATTTATGATGCATTTGTGAATAAAACAACTCCACATGTGGAGCAACTCACTATTCATACATGCATATCTTTTTTCATTTGTTTATATTTCTTTCACTCTCTCTCTCTCTCTCTCTCTCTCCTCCCCTCTTTCACCAAAAAATCATTTACGCCATAACAATATTGTAATATATCTCTGAATCTGAAAAATTATATTTTAAAGTATGTCTATATGACAAAATCTATGTTTGCTATGTAAAGGTCACACACATGCAAATCATATCAGAGGAGAACAAAAATTTTGTCGACTTTATAACAAATAATTATTCAAAAAATGACCATATTAAAAAAAAGAAAAGAAAGATTTATCGTTGAAAAAATATCTTAAAATTAAAATAAAAAAAGAATAAAAAATATTTAAACAATATAATAAAATAATAAATAATCAAATGTATAGTATCTTTTTAAATCCATTAATTAAAATAGATAAAATAAATTTTTGATTAGCTACTCTACATATAAAAATAGATAAGCCATTCAAAATTGCCGTTCTCTCTCTCTCTGAGACTGCAAAGAAAAGTTGAGAGAGTAGAGAAGATAACAGTGTGCTTGCTTGTCGGGGGAGGGAGGTCAGCCTCCCTCCTCCCGGCTCTTGTCTTGCTGCTTCCTCCCTGAGCTTCTTTCAGTGGAGGCTAGATTTTCTCCCGGCCTTTAGGGTTGTGGAGCTTTTGTTCTCCTAGCCTTGATAGGCTATGATGATTTATATTTGTGTTTTCTTTCTCTTTTATTTTGTTTTTGGCAGGAAAACTCAAATCTAGGAGTTCCAGCCTAGAGGTGTGGCAGTGATCGTGTCTTTAACGGAGGTTGTTTGGCCGGTTTTTCCCAGATTTCTTCTTCATTTTTGGAGCTAGATCTACACAACTCCATTGTGTTTTCCAAGACACGCGCCCCCTAACCGTGCTTCCCGTCTTCGTCCGCTCCAGTCGCCGGAAGCTTGGGCCACGGTGGTCGTCGGTGTTCGGCGCGTGGCTTGCACGCGCCAGAGAGCCTGTTGCTCTTTGGCGCGCGTGATGGCCACGCCCCGCTTCTTTTGGCCGTGCACGGTGCTGGTTGAGGTCTACAGTGGTTGATCTACAGCTGGGTGGGAAAGGTGACAGTGCGTGTCATCCATGCGCCGCCGTCTTCGGTGGATTCCGCTTTTTCCTCTACTGTTGGCAGCCTCTTTTTTTGGGTTTTTCCTGCTTTGTGTTTTGTATTCTTCTTGTTTTCTCCGGTACAGTCGTCTGTGTATTATTCAAATTTTATTAGAATTTCTGTTGGCTAATTGCTAGATCGGCCCTCTTTTATTTGAGAGTGGGCGTTAATGTAAGAGAGACTCAAATGTAATTTTGGTAAAATTTGATGTTTCTGCTTCGGCAATTGTTTTAAGTCAAATGCTTCTAACTTAGAATTTAAGGGTCTTGTTCACTTCCCTTTCCCTGTACTGCCTTTGGGCTTTCAGTTATATGTAGTAGCAAATGCTACCTGTTCTTTTTGTTTTTTTTTTTAAAAAAAAAATAGATAAGCCATTCAACAAGCAATCAACTTCAAACATTGGAATCTCCGTTAATTCTCCCACCAACTCTGCAACGGCCAAACCATTTTGCACAGTCTCCTCTCTTACCTCGTAACTCTCGCCTTCACTTATAAATGCTTTAGTTATTAGTAATTGACGCTCTCATCGGGCTCTCTCTCTCTCTCTCTCTCTCTCACATCGAAACCAGTCTCAGAACAAGGCCTCGTTCCCTTTTTCTGCTCCTCTAAACAATGGCAGCGGCGTCGGCTTTCTCCAATTCTCTTATGTTATCTCCTTCTCTAAGTTCCCACTCGTCGCCCTCTCATCGACCCTGCAGCATTTTGTCCCCGTCACGATCACAAATCTCTCTTGGTGACTTCAGATCTCTTCCTAGAGCGACCCGATTGAAGAAGAAGAATCCAAGCCATTTCACTACCCATTGCTCTCTGGACGCTGCAATAGATCCAAAGGAAGACATTCCTATCGAATCAAGTATGAGCTTTGCTTTGCAACTCTCTCTCTCTCTTAGTGGATTGGTGAACTTGATGGGTTCATTTCTTATTTTTTGTTTTTTGTCTTTTGCAGGATATGCAGCATTTCCGACGGTGATGGATATCAACCAGATTCGTGAAATTCTGCCTCACCGGTGAGTGACTTTTCCTGTAAGATTCGTGCAAAAAATCTGTTTTGTGGACTTCAGTAGAACAGAGTGAGAAAAACCCTTGTTGCAATGCTACCCAAATTTTGTTTGGTTGCTGAAAAAGTGAAAAAAAGGGAAAGAACTTTTGAATCTTGTTTTATTTTGCTTTTGTTTCCAAAGATGTGAAGAAATTACCTCTATTCAGGCTTCATTTGTTTCGAGTAAAATTTTTTCACCCGAAAACATTTTTTGGAGAAACTGGTTTTTCCATTTTTTTTTTTTTTGCAATGAAAATGGGGAAAAATACACTTTACAGTTTACACCCCAATGTTTCACTTCTTTTCCAATCTTGCATCCAAAGCGAAAAAAAATTTGCAATGCACCCAGACCAAATTTTAAAAATTTTCAATGTTACCCATCTGTTACTTAAGTCTGGCATTTTTTACGAAAATAGTTCCATGTGCGATACACGTGGGTTTTTAAGAGAAATCTTCCCCAAAATATTCCTAGAAAAGTCAATTTCTATTTTATTTTTATTTTTGTTTATTATTATTTTTTAAATAAAAAAACCAACCAAAAAAAAGAAAGGAAAAAAAAAGAGGAAAAAGTTTGGGGTGCCCGAAGCCACCTCATGGACCATTTGGGGGTGGCCCATTCGGCCGGTCTGGGGGTGGATCGTGCGAGCCACCCCTATTTGGCCAAGGGGTTGACTCGGCCACCCCCTATTCGGCCAGCTTGGGGGTTTGGCCAATGGGGTGGCCAAACCATCCCCCGGTAGGCCGAATAGGGGTGGCTCAGCTAGCCCGTTGGACAAATGGGGGTAGCGCAAAGGGTTTGAGGTGTCTTCGGCCACCCTCATCTGGCCACATGGGGGTGGGCGGTCACCCCCAAATGGAGAAGCCACCCCCCCAACTTTTTTTTTTTTTTGGTTTATTTATTTATTTAAAAAAAATTGATTTGGGATATTTTTGGGAGAATTTCTCTTAAAAATTCATGTGCGTCGCACATGGGTCTATTTCCATAAAAAATGGCAGACTTAAGTAACTGATAGGCAACATTGAAAATTTTTAAAATTTCGTTGGGGTGCATTGCAAATTTTTTTCACTTTGGACGTAAGATTGGAAAAGAGGTAAAACATTGGGGGGGGGGGGGGGTGGGGGTCAAGTGTATTTTTCCCATGAAATTGTGAAATTATAAACATTTAAATTTATAAACAAAGTTTTCATAAATAGTCTCAAAACTTTTCATCCTCAACCAACTGAATGTACCTATATTTCATCAAACATCTTCTGTGCATGTCTGATTTTCCTGCACTTTGCAAGCAAGTCAACAATGGAGTTCCCCCACAAATACATAAGAGATGCTGCCAAGGCAATAACATTGATTATCATAGTCTCTGTCTTTTTTCATTCTTCTATTTATGCCACTCGTTAGTCACATGATCAAATCTCTTAGAGACTAATGACTCCACCTCAAACTTAGTTGATTTAATCAAAACTCGTATTAGATTGGATTGAAAGAGTATAAGTGAGTTTTGACTGAGAGGGGGTGCATGCATCTATACTGGGTTAGGGGGTGGGGGTTAGGCTGGAAAAGGGTGGCTTCGGCGGGATGGCCCTAGTGGGGTTTGGTTTTGACAGGAGAGGGGGGGTGGTGTATGGGGTGTATCGTGGTATGGCTATTTGCCGGGAAGGCTGTCTGAAGAGAGGAGTTGTGAACAGAAAATGTTGCACACCTTAAAAAAAAGTAGACCATTTTACAGAAAACAAGTGGGTGGTTTTACTGTTGACAAAATGTTTTTTATTAATCAAGTTTTCCTTGCCTAAACACTCGAAAATACCAAAACGGTTTTGCCAAAAATGTTTTATGTCGAAACAAACGGAGTCTAAGCGAAATATAGTAAAAAAATTGTATTAGGTCTAGTTGATTGAAGGTGTTTTTTGCTTCTTCTTCTATTTATTTATTTTTTAATTCCCAAACAATGAAGCATCTTAGCTTTAAATTAAATGTTGTTTCTCTTAGGATCCAGAGGAGCTTATGAAAAGTTTGTAAGTATAAATGTTTTTCCTTCTTTTGGTTGTGGTTTAGGTTTCCCTTTCTTTTAGTGGATAGAGTCATTGAATACAATCCTGGAGTTTCAGTTGTTGCCATCAAGAATGTAACAATAAACGACAACTTCTTTCCTGGCCATTTTCCTGAAAGGCCAATAATGCCTGGTGTTCTCATGGTGGAGGTAATTGCTTTTTTCCATTGATTGATGTTTGAGGGGTAGTTTATAAATTTCATGGGGGTTTTCAAATATGGAGCAATGCTCATCAAGAATTGCACCGGTGTGCAAAGTAATGATCATGCATTTGGAACTGAAACTTCTAGTGTTATGATGTGTTCTATGTTCATAATGAGGTTGTAAGACAGTTGAGGAGCTTTCTTTTGTTCCTGATGACCCTTGACTGAACTGTGTGTTTGATCATCCTATCTTAAGCTTCCAAAGCTATGGACTTTGGTTATCAAGACCCTTAGTTGTCAAGAAGTATATTCCAGTTCATTGAAATCAACAGTTAAAACTGGACTACACGATAAGAACAAAATTCCTTTTGGTCAGAATTATAAAATAACTCTTGGGCCACTGATAACCTTTCATAAGGGATAAATGCTTACATTTCAAAGCACGTATCTTTTTATTTATATGAGTTTTGAATTTTCGAAATTTTCTAGGATTAAAAAGTAGAGGAATAAATTAGATCACTTATTCACAATTGGACTCACCTTTCAAGTGGATTACTGTATTTTGACTGATGTCTCTTTCCACATGCCCACTAGATTACATCAATTTTATCAATCCTTAGCTCAAGTAAAGCACATTTTTCCAGTTCCCTAGCGATAATCACTTGAGGCTGATTATTTCCTCAAGTGATGAAGGTGCGGCATGGTGATGGATAAATATAGAGCTTGTTTGGTAAATCATCCACAAAATTTTCATTTTCATTTTACTTCTCCCAAAAATATCAAATCAAAAACATTCTTACTTTTTTACACTTTTTACATCACATCAATAATTTTTTATTATTATTCAACCAAAAAAACCCACTACAAAACAAAACTTTTTCACTTTTCTATAAAACATTCTCAAATTTTCTATCACATCAATCATTTCTTACTACTATTCAAATAAATATTTCAATTCACAATCACTTACCAAACAAGCCCATAGTTTCAGCTCTTATGATTCAGAAAAGGCTGATCATTGTGCGAAATGCTAATGATGGTTGTTAATGTTACACTAAATAAGATGTAATTGATTAGAAATTTTTTCTTTGGAATCGAACCTATTTTGGTCAGTTCAAGTGCTTGATGTTGATAATGCATCCCATAATTAAAAGTTCAAGATGGATCCTTTGGGATTTGAGGTTTGTAATTGGATAAGGTTTGCCAGTTGAACTGCTCCTACCTCTACAGCATTCAGTTCATTTGCATATTCTACTGGATTCTGTGTTGTTTTCAGAGTAGTGTAGAGTAGCAAAATGGTGCTCAGTGAATGCTGATGAAATTGTCATGGCAAGGTGGTACTTAGTGATGCTGATGGAGATGTTAATACCTGTTAAATACCAAAATACCAGTGATGTTAATTATTTGATGTGCTATACTTGGACTATGCACTTACAGCCTGTTTAGGAGAGGGGAGAATGGGAGGAAAGGAATGGATCCATTTCTTTTCACTTTGTTTGGACGAATAAAATGAGGGGAGAAAATGACTTCCAAGGAAATGCTCCATTCCCTCTGGACCTAGTTCTGTGTTCTGTCCAAATATGGGCAGAACGGGAGGGAATAGAAAGCTTTTCAATGAAAAGTGCTTTCCTATGCAGGAACTGTGTTGGGTGGAATGAACACCAATAACTTGAGGTGTCTACCATAGATTGTTGGTTCATCAATAGTATTCCACTAGAATATTGAGTCTAAGGAGCAAAACGTCATTTTATGGTGAATATGAATGCCTTTTGGCTGAGTTTCTTTTTGCTGGAGTTGGCTTTCTCTGTAGGCATCTAGGCCTCTGTAAGCTTACTCTGTGACCACGTTTTTGGGCTATTGCTCAAGTCCATTGACCTGAGAGAGTTCATAGAGATGGACTGTTATTTCATTGCAGAATAAAAATTGGTGCCATAGAGATATTGTAACCAAGCTTAAGTGAGTGAACTTATTTTGTGAAGGGAGTTTCTGAAGCTCAATTTTCATGGATCATCTTGTTTATTGAAAAATTTGTTGAAAAAAAATAAAATTTTCCTCCAATTTAATTTAATTTAGGTGAAATCCATTGCCACAAACACCTGTTTTCAGTTAAAAGAACCCTTCTTTTAAGCTACATTGATAATAATGGTCAACTTTATTAATGGCTGTTTTTTAATTGACTTTATTACCAATTGGAAAAATCTACTAATTTGATTGCATAAACTAGAGGTTTCAAGGCATGGTCGGAACCTTGTTACCATTGTGGTACTGAAGTATATATATGCCAAAATGAATCCATTCAATTGAGAATCTCTCTTTTTCTTTTTCTTTAGTATCATTCTCAAAATACAGCGTCATGCTTGGGCTTATTGTCCAGGTAATTAAGATGAATTATCATGGTAAATCAGAGTTGAATAGTAGAGGTAACAGGTAAATTGCATTTTTCCATCCGACACTATGAGGTCAGTTGCATGTCCCCCTAAACTTTGAATTTGAGCTATCAATCCCTTAAATCATATGCTCAGTTATAATGTTTCCATAATATTAAAATTTATCCAATTTCTGTTGTATTTAACCTTAAAATTCACGTGGTTATCATATTATCACATGATTATAGGCTTAACTTTCTTTTATTTTTATGTGATCTTGTGATAAACATATGGATATTAAGTTTAAATATGATGAAAATCGAGGAAATTTTAACAATATGGGAATATTACAACTAATTAGTCTAGGGGTTGATTGCTCAAACTTAAAGTTCAGGACGAGGATGTTACAAATTGCCCTATAGTTTAGCGTTGGAATGTATAATGTAGCCAAAGATTAATATAGTCTGATTGGAGATAGGATTATTCTAATTTTGGAGCTTTGGCTTGATCCTTACTCCTAAAGATGAGAACTTATAAATAAAAATTTTGCTTCCCTAAATTATATGTGCTTGAACTTATGACAAGTGTTGAAACTGTTTAAATGAGTACTGTTGCAACAACATCATTGGCAATGCAAGCTGTTAAGTGCTTTTCGTCAGAAATCATTTCATCTTTTTCTCTCCTCTTTGTTTCTGTCTTGTTTCATTGACTATACTTATCAAAACGATTATGTCTTGATACTCTTCATAGACAAACAATGAGCATTGCCTTCATCTCTCCTGGACTAGAAGCAAATATCTTATAGATCCCTTCATGTTAGAATCAGTACTTAGTAAAAGCTGTTTTCATTATTTGGTTTTGCCTTCAATGAATCAGATGATTAGTGATTAATGACAGTGGTTGTTGGATTTAGGCAATGGCACAGGTTGGTGGCTTGGTTATGCTACAACCAGAAGTTGGAGGTTCTCGTGAGAATTTCTTCTTTGCCGGTATTGACAAAGTGCGATTCCGGAAGCCGGTGATTGCTGGTGACACCTTAGTTATGAGAATGACACTTACCAAGCTGCAGAAACGCTTTGGAATTGCAAAGATGGAAGGGAAGGCATATGTTGGAGGTGAGGTTGCATGTGAGGGCGAGTTTTTGATGGCCACAGGCAGTGGATGATTTGCACCCCTTTTTCACCAATACTTCTGGTTGATTTCAGGCAGTTTCCTCTAACCCAGAAATCTCTTTTTAATCCAAACCTTCTTGGTGTCCTCATTTGATTAGATGTTACTCATGAGAATACCAGTTTCTCTGGAAAATTCATCACAATTCACAAGCCCTGGACTTCTTGACAAACATTTTTTTTTTTTTCCTTCTCAATGCCCCCAAATTTGGCACTGATTGATTGTAAAAGGGTGGGATCGGGGTCTTACCTAGCAAAAAAGACAACAAAGCTTGCTATTTCTTTAGAAGTTGGTCTGTCATCTTACATGGGTGAAGCAATACTAGCTATGTTTTGAAGATTTTCTGGGTTTGATTTTGACTGTTTCTCTTTTATAGTCGAGTTTTCTGTTTCTACAATGAACATGTGTATGTATGTACATCTTTTCTTATTTTCGTTTACGTAAAACAATATTCTTATTTTGATGCCATACAGTCGGTAATGGGATTCAGAAGTGCAGTTTAATTTGTCGTCGAATTTCTCTTTTTAAGAAAAAGTATGCATACTTTCTCGAATTATTAGGTAATTTGTAATGTCTTTCCAAACTTTTAATTGAGGCCATATCCTCTTAAAATCTCCAGAAAATTGCAATATACCCTTTTGTCCCACAAAAGACAAAATACTACTGCAAAACGGAAACAATCACATGAGGGGAGGTTTCCCCATCACAAGTATAATGAAGATAAGAGATTAGAGATAGAATAAAGTAGTAAAATACATTATCTCACAAACACACATTAATCCAAGAAGTATATAGAATTGGAAGTTTCATGGAGGAACTCGGAGCTCAATAAAACCAACAGTTACGATCGAATCTCGTCTCTAATTCAATTATCTACATTTTAACTTGCAACTTCTCACAACCCAAGAGCACCAAGAGGCGTCTTCCCTTGCCCAGCCTCGAAGTAGAAAATGAGCATGGCTACCATTGCCAGCCTAGCATGCTTGATCTCAGCCAACTTCAGTCTATCCAGCTTCTCCGCGTCCGGGATGTAAACGCCGTCCTTGAGCGTCCCGGCCAACCCCAACGGGTCGAAGAATTTGCCGCCCGGGTAGCCTTGATCCCCGGTCGCGTTGGCAAAGTTTTCAGAGGTCCTCGACCACGGCGTGGCCCATTCGACGGACTGCGAGTCGGGGTTGAAGAAGTCCACCCATCTTTTACTCTCAACCCAACCCATTAGGAGGAGCTGGGTGCCGAGGAGGGTGCCGAAGGAGAAGGGCGCAACCGCGCCGGGGGCAGCTCCAGCCTCGAACCATGGGATGCCGCTCCATGCCTGGCCGACAAAGATTCCGACCACTGCAGCCATTGCCCACCTGCCATGGATGAGCTCTGCTTCTCTGTACCATTTCAGGAATGCCGGGTCCTTCCCTAGTCCTAGTGGGTCAAAACCATAGTCTCCTGGGAGTCTGCAATTCAAATTTCCATTAATTAAGTCCTCCGAAACTTCAAATAAAGTTCTTATTTGTCTAAATTTAAAAAATTTCAAGTACTTGATTGTGAGAGAATATTTATAAGGTTTATCTGACCAAATAATTGATTAAACAGTCAAGTTTTTATTTGTTCATATAAGTATTACAAGTGATCTTTTCTAATTATCTGTCTAAATTCTTTAAAATTCGAATAAATAATCATAGTCAATTCTAATCCTAAAATCGGCACTTACGAGCCGTCAAGCCACTCGGGGTCAATGAGGTTGCCACCGCCTCTGACGCCAGGGACCCAAGACTTCTTGGCCTGAGCAGCAGCCATGACAATCAACTTCTTAGGCCCAGCAGCACCACCCACTCTGGCTCCGACGCTGGCAGACAACAAGGTGTGGCTTTTCTTCCCTCCACACAGGAAGGAGGATCCCAACCCATTTAGCACTGCAGCAGAGGTAGCGGCCATTTCTCTTTCTGTACGTAGAAGAAACTAAATAGGCTGGTTATGGAGAGTGTAGAATGTAGATGATTCTTAAGCTTCTCTAGGAAAATGGGTGGTTTATCAAGTGAGTGAGAAGACGTGAAGGGAGAGAGAGAGAATCTAAAAGAGGCATTGGGAGGAGCCATGTAGGATAATGAAATCTAGGCTACCTGCCGTGGATAGATTTCGGACCAATGGGAACTACAACTCCATCCGCATCCCATCTTGCCTCCAACCACGTGGACCAAGCCTTTCCCTCTATTTGGTCCTTTCTACTTTTGTGTCATTTTCATTTTTTAAATCAGATTATCAAGGTTAATTGACGGCTAACATAAATTTTTAACATATCGGATGGTAGGAGTTCATCTACATTGGCTTTTAAAAAGTACTATTTGTCTTTTAATTATGTGAGAAAATATGATTCTCTATTCTAAGGGACACATGTTACTTTTTTGGAGCCTGAGTTATATATAAGAACTTTTACAACTCAGTTTGTAGAAAATTGTTGTCTATTGCAAAAAGTATGGGTGTAAACGAGTTGAGTTACTCATGAGCTTACTTGAGATTGACTCGACTAAACTCGACTCGTACTCGACTTGATTATTAAATGAGTTGTTTGTGAACACGAAACTAGGTTCAATTATTAAACGATATAAACACGTATAAAATCGGTTCAACTCGATTGATGCCCGTGAACTCGCTCGTATAAAGATTGACTCATATATATATATATATTAAGTAACAAATAATAATGGTCAATATAAGTAGCAATAATTAATTAGTTATATGTATATTAAATAGTAAAAGTAAATAATATCAATACTTAATTATATGATCTAATGACACTTCAGATACTTAATCATATTATTCATATAATATAATAAGACCATATGTTCATATACTAATATAACATCGTGTCATTCGATCATATATATAATCACTATATCATATGAATATGATTATATAATCTAAGTAGTATCATTAGATACTTATGAATCATTATATCACGTGATCCAAGATCTAAGATCATACAAATTGTTAAATCATATGATCCTATGACCATAGGATCTAAGTATTATCATTAGATATTTAGGAATTAAGATAATTATAACTCGTAATGATCATATCTATCATAGATAATCTTATAGGTCATATGATATATATGATATCATTCATAATTCATATAATATATATATATACACACACAAATTAAGCACAAGTATAAATTATAACCATGCCTCATGAAGCGGCTGGGGACCACGCTTCATGAAGCAGAGGTCACTAGTTCGAATCCTCACTCCCCCTTTTGTGTGGACATGTCAAAATAAATAAATAAATTATAACAACATAATATCATATAAATATACAAATTCATACTAATACAATGATTAAGCATGATTTAAGATTCTAAGTATTTAATAATTTTTTAATCATACTTAGATATAATAATTAGGTATATAGATGACAGACATAAGTATGAATTCGCATTAATCCTATGATATAATGACAATTCACGTAACCATATTATTCATATGCAATGATAATGTAATTTATATAATTTCAAATTAAGTGATTAGTATTAGAATCACCAATGTATTAATTATAATCACAAATTAAGTATTATCATTAAAATTTAGATCATATGATTACATGATTATATGTATTATCAATAGAATTTAGATCAAATTATCATATGATCTAACATTGTACCATATAATCATTAGATCACATGATCTAAGTATTATCATTAGATACACAAGATCATATGATCATATAATAATTATCATTGTTAATGTTATTAACTAAATAATGTTAGTTAATATTTATATTGACTATTGACAAATTTTTATCATTAGATACTTAGGAATCGTTAGATCACATTCATGATTTAAAATCCGAGATCATGTAATAATACTTATATGATAAGATACGATCATTAGATTTATATTAAGTATGTAGTATATTTCTTCCCGTTCAATAAGTTATTAATTTTTTTTGTTAAGTC
Organism: Alnus rubra; assembly: GCA_028654335.1. NCBI lineage: Eukaryota > Viridiplantae > Streptophyta > Magnoliopsida > Fagales > Betulaceae > Alnus > Alnus rubra. The sequence continues at coordinate 812,672 of JAJPGS010000754.1, forward strand.
AATAAGCTAATTATTTTTGAATTCTTATTATTATAGCTTAATTATAATTTATAGCTTCATATTTTATTGGCTATAAGCCTCTAATTTTTCATGTAATTATTATTAAGCATCTAATTATATCAACCAAGTATAATTTTTTTTATACACATAGTATATTTAGATTTTACCAAACATATTTATTATAAAAAACAGTTTTACTCTTCTAAAAAATAATTTATATATATAGTCAAAGAATATGTCACCGTTGGCACCCATTACCTCATACTTGACCACCACACGTTACCATACTTTCCTTGATATGCGGACGAGATTTGAAAGCCATTCCTTGATACTTGATACACACAAAAGCTATCAGAAATTTGAAAACTCTTGGACACGTGGGTTACATTCAGAGTGTTAAAGTGTCCCACATCGCTAAGATTTTCTTCACTTAAGCATTTTATAAGCCATGGTGTCTCTTCTTCTCTCAAGACATCTTTTGAGAGTGAGTAAGGCCATTGGACTTTTACATGGTATCAGAGCCATTGGTTTCTTGCGATGATGGACTTTTTCCTCCCGTTGTTGTCCAGTTTTTAATAGGAGATGCTCAATACGTGAAATATTTAATTGAAATTGAGGTAAATGACAGAGTCAATGTTTGAACTTAAGACCTTTGGCTCTGATATCATGTTAAATCACCACTTGTCCCAAAAACTTAAGCTAATAGGAAGAAGTAAATTTAATCACTTGATTAATACTTTAATATAGAGCACCTTGGAATTATAATTTCTCTTCCAAAAAAATCACGCTTTCACCTCTTCTCTCCCCAAAAGACTCTTAGACTTGAAGCAACCACTTCTCTACCTTCCTAACATTTTTGCTTTCTGAAATGATGATTTGTTCTTCTTTTTTTCTTTGCTTGAATCAGATGTCAAAGGTATGCTACATGTAATTACTTTTCTCATTAATTCAAGAATCAATATTGTTCTTCACTTCTTCATTTTTCTTTTCTCACAGATGGGCATTCTCCTTTTTTATTTCCTTTTCTTTCTTCCCAAAACATCATGCAAATCCCCCGTTCTCAATTATTCCGTAGGCTATCGTCTTCGGCCTTGAGATGTTTTCGGAGTGGGGTGTAACGTGTTGGAGAGAGATTTCAAGTGCCGAGGGGGTAGCGCTGGGTGTGCAAGCCTTTTCAACTTATTTGAGCTCGAGCTCGAGCTCGAGATCGGCTAATATGGAGCTCGATCTCACACATGGTTCACCTCTTGGCAAGCTAAGCTCGAGAATAGAAACAAGGCATGTCACGAGCTTCAGCTCTTGAAAAACTCAAACGAGCCGATCTCGAGCATGCACTACTCACTCTAGATCGGCTCGTTTACCTCCTGTTGAAAAAAGTAATGTTATTTATTAAATTGTTATACGACTATCATATGATTGGGATGACGTGACAATGAAAATAAACTATTTTCTTTTTCTTTTTTACAAGTGCTGATTTATGGGCTTCATTGCCACATCGTCAAGTTGTAAGTCAGTCATATAATAATTTATTAAATAACATTATTTTTGCAAAAAATAATAAAAAAAAGGACAATTTTTCTTTAATTTGGATATATAAACCTACTATGTGTCCTTAAGCAGGTGAGAATGTTCACATGCTAATTAAAAAATTATGTGTTTCTCATATGTATCCATTAGTTGGAAGAAATTTCTCCAAGTTAATTCGGATGAAATTTATGTGCCTAAAAAAAGAAAAAAAAAGGAATATCAATAAGGATATACCAATCGAGAGGGCTGCTCACTACTTGCTCATGATGGAGTTTATCTTTATAAATTATGAACCATGATATTTTTTTTCTTCTTTTTTGGGTTGTTTGAGGAATTGAGTCACTGTAATCCCATGCATTTGCTCCATTGAACCATCCACGAAATGCCCAATTGATCCAATCACCCAAAGCAAGTTTTGTTATTCATTAGTTATGATTTTTATATTTTATAAGAAGAGTTATGATTTTTTATTTTTATTTTTAGAAAAGTTAAACTACTGAATAACTATTCATTTATTTGGTTGTACATTATTTATAGGAATAGCTATTCCGTCCCTTACAAAGAGAGGAATACCTATTCCTTTCCTATGGGAATAAATAAATTCGTTATTTTGCCCAAAAGCCCCGAGCCCTCTTGACACCCAACGACTGAAGAAAGTTTTTACCGTCTTCGTCAAGCCAGAGCTATCGTCTCTCATCCCTCTCTCTCTATTTCTCAAGCCAAGTATCTCTCTATCTTAGCAATTACTCTGCAACAATTACTCTCGCCCCCCCCCCCCCCCCCATAATTTCTGTCTCTCATCCCTCTCTCTCTGTTTCTCTCTTTGGGAGAGACAATCTTGCGTTAGTGATATGGGTCTGTGAATTTTTTGGAGAGGGAACCCAGTAATCCTTCTTGCTTTGTTGTGGGTTACGTTGTATGTGTGTTTTTTTTTTGCTGTTTTCTGTACTTAGACGTAGCCTACGGAGTTCTCTGTTTTCTGTCTCGCCTTGCTTTTTTGTGGGTTATGTTGTGTGTGTATGTGTATTTTTTTTTTTTTTGCTGTTTACAGAGAGAACAAAATATCAGGGTTGAGGGAACTAGCTGAACATATAGTGGAATTCAGAGGTCCCTAACATTTTTATGTTTCTTGGAAGTAGAACCAGTACTGTTGCCCTCAATTGTACTCCGTTGAGGTCAATTGGGTCTTGTAGATAATATTCTAATTACCTTTCTTCTTCACCTGATTGTTGTCATATATTGGTTGAATGTTAAAAATAAGAGTTATACTTCACCCTTACTAGGTTTATATTAAGATTTTTTCTTCTAGAATTTCTTGGAGGGATGAAACAAAAAAAGCCAGGGTAAATCTCATTATACGTTTGCTTCAATTTATAAGAATCCCTTAAGTGGCTCATCTCAATCAAATTTCACAAATTGCAAATGCTACTTTTAATGCATTAAGGACGATATCCATAATGACCAAATAAATGCTGTACATATGGCAATCAACATAGCCATGGTAGTCAGTTACAGCTGCTAATAAAGAAATCTACCAACTTTATTAACATCCAATAATTCATGGCCTTCTAAAAATAGATTAGCAGAAGGTAATGAGGTCAAGAGGACTTGCACAATTTTTGACTTCAGATTTTTGGCTTCACTAACAACAACACAAGCAGAATGTGATTACCATAAACTGTTATTATGTTATTGTTTAACATTCCATCTCTTATCTGTGATTGTTTTCTAAGACTACTTATGTCCATTAAATAGGTTGTATGTTTTGGCCACAATTTGTCATTTCAATTTTCTTGAGTTGCTAGTTGTTTGTTTGTTTTGTTTTTTTTTTTTTTTTTTCATGGATTCAAGGTGATATGCTTTTGTTCTCTATCTGGTACATTTGAGTGTCTTGTAGCCTCTAGTTGTTGGAACCCGTAGGATAGTAATTTGATAGCCCCTAAAATCTTCTTGCTACAAATCCAATGTTTGATATGTGTTTGGGGCCATTGGGGAGATCTATGACCCTATGCAGAACCTTGTACGACTATATACATGAATGGAATTGACTCCAGTGTGTGTTGTTTGTGCACTTATACCTTATAAGAGAGATGTTTATTGTTTGTTTACAGTTATGGCACGATTAAATTTGACTGCAAGAGACATGATAAAGAAGAAGAAGTTGACTTCGGTGTTGATGTTTTGGTTGGATCTATTGTCAGTTGTTATTGCTTTCTTTGAATTGTTATGTGTTATGGTAGAGTATCGTATTCGAAAGAAATCCTTGAGAGCTACATACTTTATTGATTTTTATTTAAGCCAAGGGGATATTCACCATTTAATATACGAGAGTGATGAAACTTGCAATGACCATTTTAGAATGGATAGAAATGCATTCAGCAAGTTATGTAATATACTTGAAGCAAGTTGCAATGTTTTTATATATCTTAGCTCATCACGTAAAGAATAGAATCGTAAAACACCAATTTAGGCGCTTAGGAGAGACAATTAGTAGGCATTTCAAAAGCGTATTACACGCGGTTATACGGTTACATGCTGAGTTTCTTGAGAAATCGGAGCCAGTTCCAGAAACCTCTACAGATGAGAAATGTAAATGGTTTAAGGTATATTATGATGCACTTTTTGTTGAGTTTATGTCATTCAACTATAATATTACATACTTATATTTTGTGTTTATGTATAAAGAATTGTTTAGGTGCACTAGATGGAACACATATTAGTGTGAGGGTACCTTTAGACAATAAACCTAGATACCACAACAGAAAGTGAGAGATCACCACAAATGTACTAGGCGTATGCTCACAAAAAATGCAATTTATCTATGCTTTAGTTGGTTGGGAAGGCTCTGCTGCAGATGGTAGAGTGCTTTGAGATGCGATAAATAGGAGAAACGGATTGAGAGTTCCTCACGGTAAGGAAAACATATTTGCCAATTTAATTATTTTATTAATCATTATTTGTACTGAAGCCATTTTTTTTTTTTTTTTTTTTTTTTTTTTTTTTTATATATATATATAGGTTACCACTATCTTGTTGATGCTGGTTACACAAATTGCAAATGTTTTCTTGCACCATATAGAGGGCAACGATACCACCTAAACGATTGGAGAGTTGGACATCAACCAACTACTGCAAAAGAATTCTTTAACATGAAACATTCGTTAGCTAGGAATATCATTGAGAGATGTTTTGGGCTGATTAAATTACGCTGGGCTATTTTAAGGAGTCCATCGTTTTATCCAATTAAGACACATAATCAAATTATTATGGCATGCTGTCTTTTGCATAACTACATGCGAAGGGAGATGCTTGTGGACCCATTAAAAGAACAATTGGACTGGCACGACCACATACATACTGGAATTAATAATGATCCAATAACGCAAATAGAAGCTTCAGATGAATGGAGTGCATGGAGAACAACTATGGCAAATGAAATGTTTAATTCGGGGAGATGAATTAGGCGAGGCAATTGATCATGTTACAATATGTTACCATATGTAACATTTATTTAAACATTTTATGCGTTGTTGACAATTTTTTTTTTAAAATCTATGCGTGGTTCACAATTTACCATGTTACGATGTACTATTTTATGGATTAGTATTTTCCTTAATATATTGAAACTTTCTTTTGTGCTTGTCAATTGGTTTATGTTGTTGATGTTAGCCATATTGGTGTGCATCTTTTCCTTGATATTCCTATTATTATAATTTTATTACTTTATGTATTTGTGTTCTTCATTTTTTTCTTTTTAGATATGGTTTCACCAATATTGGATTCTCAAGATAATGGTAGAAGGAAATGGACTCCTGAAGAAGATATCAAACTTGTTCAGGCTTTGTTGGAGCATTACAATGAAGGAAACGATAAGCAAGAGACTAGGCTTCAACCAGGTTATTTTAAAATCTTGAAAGTGAAGCTTTCAAGGACATTACCAAATTCTAGGATCAAAGCAAAACCACATATAGAATCAAGATTGAAAACTTTGAAAAAGGATTTTCAAGTAATCCATGCAATGTTGTGTGGTCCTGATACAAGCGGATTTGGGTGGGACAATGTGAGAAAATGTGTGGTTGCTGAAGATGCAGTGTGGCAGGCATATGTGCAGGTAAAATTTTAACATGTGAATTCTATATTTATAATCTTATTACGTGCTTAATATATTAAAAAGATATTATCTTATTTGATGGTTTTTGTGGAGTCATAAAGGGGCCACTGCTTTTAGAAACAAATATTTTCCCTTATATGAGGATCTTTGCATTGTCTATGCAAAAGACCATGCTACTGGCAGAGATGCTCAAAGCCTCAAACACCTATTGATATGTGTGAAGAGATACAACAAGAGAAAGAGGATGAAAACCAGATTGGCCAAAACGAGAAAGATGAACTAGAAGAGATTAACGAAGACGTGTCATGCACACAGTTGCCCACTAATGGCAATGGAGGAGAAGGACTTTCAGGTCGGAAAAGAAAAAAGAATAACAATGGTAGCGAAGATAACATCGCCAAGATAATGAGAGAAGTTGGTAACCTTCTTGCAACAAATTTAATTATTGCATCAGATAATTTTAGCAAGGCAGTTATCGAGACGGTAGCACCTAAGAATAGATTAAAAGTTAATGACGAGCTATCAAAAATAATTGGCCTTAGTGTTAAGGATCGTCTAAAAGCAACAAGATCAATTGTTTGTCAGCCTGAAGTAATGGATCTATTCTTCAACATTCCAGATGATGACAAGGAAGAATTAGTGCGTAGAATTATAAATGGCGCATGAGCAGTTGATGAAAATCATCTATTTTTAGTTTGCATTTTTTTTTTTAATTTTTAGTTAAGAATTGGTTCTAGACCATTTTTGAATGGTCAAGATGTTTGGTGGGATATAAGTGATTTTATTTAAAATTTATTTGAGTATTATGAGACAATTTTGTAATGTACATTAGCAGCAGCTTTATTTTAATTGATGTGCTTTTCCATCATTATAAATTTATAATGACTCATTCTACAAAATGATGTCAAGTTAGTTGATGTGCTTTTCGTAGTTTTTTTTTTTTAAAAAAAGAAAATTTGATGGCGATATGATGATTATGTGCTTTTCTATTTATTTTTTATTTTTATAAATCATTTTGTAGCGTATATGTATATATAAAAAGAAAAAAAGAAAAAAAGAAGAAGTCATGATCAGCTCAACGGAATTTTAAAAAAAAAGTTATTGTATAACTGTTTTTGTTTTTAAAATAAAGAAAAAATGTACTTAAGAATGTAAATTCTATTTGTATTATAAGGGTGTTTTAGGAAATTTGATTACAATATGATTTCATTCACCAGCGTATTGCATTGTACCAAACAAAGGAATACATATTCACTTTTCTATTCCAGTGTTACAACCAAACAAAAGAATAGGAATAACTATTTCATTCCACCTTCTTCTATTCCTAGGAATAGCTATTCATTTTCCTAATAGAATAACCATCCCACGAACCAAACGAGGCCTTATTGTAATTATTGTTATCTCCTCCGAGCTTCATTGTTCTTGAGTGGTTTGAGGTCCTCGACCTCAAGGGTTCGTTTGATACAACTTTTTACATTGTGTTTTTTTTTTTTAGTTAAAAAAGTGTTCTGATATGACATAAAAGTGAAAGTAGTTTTGAGTGTTTTGTATTTGATTGTTTATTAATACTTTTTCTTTTTAGTAAAAGACAAACGACAAAATGTGTTGCGAAACAAATCCTAAAATTCTGAACCTTAGGATTGTATTGGGATATTCGTGGTTATTTGGTTGTGTTTTGAATGTGATTTTCTTGGTTACAAATCTTGCATCTTAGTGGTGTTTTTGAGCTTTTTTGGTGATAATTATTTCAGCATCGTTGTAGTTTGTGTTGGGTCTATTGTTGGGGAGCCCACCTCACTTTCGTTTCACACCTTTCTTCCATTCGAATCAAGAGAATGAATAATCTTCTCCTATAACTATTTCTTTATTCAATTAAAAAAAAAAAGGCTCTTGATAAAAGTAAAGATAGACTATATTGAGATCGACCTAGAAGTAAGGTGAATAGGTGAATTCAAGATAGACTATATTTTTCAACTAATAGGTTCCTCTCCGTTTCGATCATTCTCCTTGTCTTTTGATGATCTTGTCTTTCAATTTTTTGATATTTATACAATTAATAGGCCCCCCAAAGCCCATTAACAGAAAAGCCTTCATATAGGGAACATATCAACTAATCCAATTGTAGTCGCATCCGAAAGTAATTAAGTTGTAATTAACTTGATATTGAAAGAAAATATAATATAAAGAAAATTAAAATGGAATAATAAAATAGAGACAAGAAATTTTATGTGGTTCGGTTTATGACCTACTTCCACATGATAAAGCCAAAGTGTTACATTATATATGCTTTTATTCCTTGATGAATTTACAAGACAAATGATCCATATTTATAGGGATGTAAGGAGAATACAAAAATATATGAAATAATATCAAATCAAATCAGACTTGAATGTATACAATTCTGATTTGATTATAATCAATTACAGTCAAATCGTATAATCTCATATATTCTCCTACCATATCCAATTACAATTATATGAAAATTATATCATCTAACATTCCCCCTCAAACTCAAGGTGGAACAATCTAGAAGCTTTTCCACCTTGAGTTTGCAAAAAGTTCTTCTTATTCTTCTTATGGAGATGACAACGACCGACAGCAGTGATTGGAGATGCCAACTATGGGCCAAATGCAAAGCCGACTATAGGCTATAATAGGCATGGACTTTAAACAATATCACAAATGCCAAAAAAAGATGATCCAACTATGAGCTGAAATGGGTCTGATTTTAAACAATATCACAAATGCCAAAATGATAGGCCAACTATGAGCCAAAATAAGAGCCGACTATAGGCTATAATGAGAGCCAACTATAGGCTGAAATGATAGGGCACCTTGGCCTCTTTCTTTTCTTTTTTCTTTTTTCAACCGAATTTTCATCCTTTTTTTTTTCTTTGGATTTTTTTTTTCCTTTGGATTTTTTTTTATTTTATTTTTTATTTTGTTAAAGATCATTATTACACATAGACAACCTTAAACTATACCTGCAACGCACAAACTTGCATCTTTACCAACAAGCTTGAACCCTTGCATCTACACGTTGACTATCACACGTCTCCACCATACAAACCATTTTTATTTTTATTTTTTATTGCAAATCTAGTTATTATAATATCAAGCTGTTAACCCCAAAACAAACAAAATTAGGGAGAATTAAATACATAGCTGGATAAAAGGGGCAGGTTATGCATCCTTTTTAGGTCTCGTTAGGGCTGAAATTCCACAAGATTACATAAAATAGAAGAGGGGCAAGAAAACAAAGTTTATTGAAACAGAGAGCTCCTTAAGGAGATTCGCTTTTAGTGATTTTGGCTGTTAAGAGCCCTTATCTTTTCTTTTCTTGGAGTTTTTCTAATTTTATTTTAGATTTTAGTGTAGTTATATCCTCTTTTCAAAGCTCGAATGCTTTGAAAGTGTCTCGTTGTGTCAATTTTTGAGCATATGCTAGCTTTAGCTAAATGAGCTGCTACCAATCATCTTTTTTGTAGGATTTCCACAGAATCCTCAATTCTCTCTTCCATTCGGATCCAAAGTGGTAAAGATCATTCCTTTGTAATCGTTTCCTCATTTTATTAGGAAAAAAAAAAACCAACAACAACAACAAAATTAGAAATTTTCTATGTATATATGCTACATAATAAAATACCTATACGAATAGTCGACAATATATTAACAGCTAGATTTGGGAAGTAATGGAAAAATAATTAGCCAGGCTTGTTAGTTCTGTAGTCTCGTGAAAGCACCACCTGTGAAGATTGAAATCACAACTGATACATTTATAAGTCAAGCCATTGCAAAGACTACCACATTCATCACATAGACGATTGGCGCCCTCGCTCTTGTCAACCAAATTGAGGGAATGTTCATGCCTCACAGACTTGATATATGAAAGTTTTCCAAGAATGCAATCAGGATGAGCAGGAAAATTGAGGTCTGGACAATGGTAGAACCAGTGCTTTGGATCCCGCTCTTCTTCACAAATATCACAAAAATATTCATCACAACTATCTTCATCTTTATAACAAAGTATGGATGGTTGTTCGTATGGTCTGTATCTTATGGTACGAGGTAATGTAGCGCATTTGAAATCCAGAGTAAATTCACAATCAGCACAACGAAACAATACTTCTCTGTTAGAATCACAAGAGCTGCACTTATCAGAATATGATGCGCTAGAGAGAATAAGTTGGTGCTCATGACCGTCATGGTTAATGATGTCAGGTATCAAACTACAATGGACATCAAGGTCGAAATCGCATTTGTCACAACGGTAGGTGAAGCCATTACAAGTGCGGTCACAAGCATCACACGTAAAGTTCCTACTTATAAAATAAGGTGCCTCTGGGAGGAGAATGAGGGTATGTCGATGAAGTGGGTGTGATATTTTTCTGGGCAATTCAACACAAGATTTGTGAAGAAAGAATCTGCATTGAGCACAACTATAAAAGGGAAGGGAGATAGGCGACACACACGCATCACATTTTTCTTTATTCTCAGGTTGCTCATCCATAAGCTCTAAGTCATGCTCATGACTAAAATGTTTGATTTCGACGGCTTTTTCAATTTTGTCCTCTCCCACTTTGGATTTCAAGACAACATAAGGAAAGGAATCAATGGATTCATCACACCCCGGCTCCGTATCTTCAAATTCCGGCACAAATGTTTCATCCAGCAGTTGCTCATTTGTAGCACAATGAAGATGGTTAACGTAATGACAAGTTGAGCAATAATAAACCATGTAGTTTATGTCGACATTTCGAACACAGAGTTGGCAAAGTGTATGATCGAATTGATGGACCTGAATAGAGTTGGTGAGGTTGAGAGGGTGGGTGTGGCGGATATGTTTGACGATCAATGGGAAGGAAGCACATTCTAGGTGGACCAAGAATGAGCAGAGAGCACATGAGTAAAACATGCCTTTGCCTTCTTTTCCACAAGCATCGCAGGTGAAAGAGACAGCTCTCCGCATGAGGGTCAATGGGTGGGCATGACTTTCAGCTTGGATGGTGAGAGGCAGAGAAGCACATTTACTCTCAAGGTTAAAATTACAGTCAAAACAATTGTAAATGATGCCCGTTGCATGATCTCTATTGCAACCCTCGCATTTGCCTTTGGGATTCTCAGCTGGAACATTGATGAGAAGAAGGGGATGTTTGGGGTGCAACGGGTGCCGCAACTCGCGGGGTAGTTCTGCACATGATTTATGAAGGACTACCCAAGAGCACTCTTTGCAACGGAAATTAGGACCCCATACTTGTTTCCAGCACAAATAGCAATTATTATAAAATCCATCATGACTCCTTGAACGATCTTCGTTGAAGTTCAACGCATGCCTGTGGCAGAAATGTTGAAGCTCCATCTCCGTAGCTCTCTAATGGTGAAATTTGTAAATGAATGAGCTAGCAAACTTACCCGAAATATGAAGACAGATCCGGATATGGGTGTATTTTGACCCAAAAAATAGGCCCAGTACTTGTTCAGCACTTGCTCTCACACGACACAGCCTTCAACTATTCCCAGCTGCAACAAATTAAAACGAGACAATCATCTTCAAATTGAAAAGGACGAAGCAGTCTCCCAGTTTAATTTAGACGATAAATGATGGAAAGAAGCTCACAAATATTGCATATCACAGTTGAAGAAAACAATATTAACAGCTAAACAGGACGCAAACACTCTCTGATTCCGACTTCTAAAACATATATATGTTTTGATCACATAAGCAGGCATAAATGAATACTCACAGCTAGAAGAAATCTGGATTTTGGCTTCACAGCTTAATAGAGATGATCACAAATGCAAATCACAGTTGAAGCCAATAACAGCTAAATAAACAGGACGCAAAGGCTTAAAGCCAATAACAGCTTCGGATAAACGTAAGATCGGCTTAGAACTTATCTTCTAAAGGAGTCGGCTTTGGAGGATTAATAATCACAGCAAAGAAAAGGCGAGGAAGGTTCGCGGTGGAACATGTAGTACTCGAGCGCGCTGGAAACATTATATATACGATTGAATCGAATTGATTAGTAGGAAATTTTCTATAACTCACGTGTGAGAATGACACGTATCATTTAAGCATGTGAAAATTACATATTTTTTTGTTAATGTTATTAAAAAAACATGTGAAAAGTACATACTATTAAAACAACATGTGTTTTTCACATGCCAAGGGACACATGTCAATCTTAGATATGGTTTGTATGAAATTTCTTATAAACCGATTTGTAAGAAATTTATGTCTTTTTATATATATATATATATGAAGATTGTGCATGGTACGTTGGTGAAAGAAAACACAAGGCTAAACCAAAATAAAGTGAAATAAGAAAAGGCAAATGATATTTTACATACTTTTTTTGTATACACTCTCATTTAGTGTGGGACTCATGTATATGAGACCTATCTCATATGTATGGATCACACACTAAATGTTGGTGTGTATACAAAAAAAGCGTGTATAAATAACACATCTCATAAGAAAATGAGAAATGCTTATTGTACACACTTTGTACACATTTTGTATGCAAAGTCCTACGGGCGAGGCACATTGTTTCAATATTTATTATTTTTAAAAAAAAAAAAAAAAATCTTGCCAAATAATCCCACCCAAAAAAAGTTAAGGCACTTTTAGATTCATTAATTCATATTGTGTAATCATTATTTTAACCGCACAATGTACATAATAATATAATATAAATATAGGGAAAACTTCAATTTCCCCCATGAAGTTGTCACCAATTTGCAATTCTACCACCAATGTTTCAATTTTGTTAATTGCACCCCATTAAGTTTCAGAAATTTTCAATTTAAGGAATCTGTCCAAATCAACCGTCTCATTTAACGAAATTCAGCTCATGTGCTGTTCACGTGCTTGTTAGGGATGAAAATGGACGAGAATGCCCTCTACAAAACGGCATCGTTTTGTGAAACACCAAAACTAAAATTTCTGAAAACAAAACGACACTGTTTTGAGGCAAAACATCATGCCCTAAAACAAAGACGGCGTCGTCGGGGAAGACGGCTTCGATTGGTTGGCGGCGAGCGGCAAGCGGGTCATCCTTGACGGAGATGGACTACGCAGCAGATGCTGGCTCGGAGGCCTCTCGGCGTTGGCCAAAATCGACAATACTTTGTTGCGGATGCTGGCTCGGAGGCCTCCCGGCGTTGGCCAAAATCGACAATACTTTGTTTCGTCGATTTCGGCCGAGTCGTTCAACGACGCGGAATTGTCGCTGGAGGCCGAGGTGGTTGAGCTAGGGTGAAGTTGTGTCCTCAATGACAGGAGGCTGCTGCGCTAGCATCCATCGAGGCCATCTTCCCCGACGAGATCTAGGTTTTGTTTTAGGGCTCGTCTTCAAAACGGTGCTGTTTTGAAGCTTGGAGAAGGTCACTTTGGAGTTTGGCCGACACCAGGAGGCCTCCGCGCTGGCATCCGTCGTGCAGCCCGTCTCTGTCACGGACAACCCGCACGCTGCCAGTCCATCTCCGTTGAGTTCGTCTTCCTCGGCGAGGCTGTCTTTGTTTGAGCGCTTGTCTTCAAAACGGTGTTGTTTTGGAGCTTGGAGAAGACTTACAAAATGACACCGTTTTGAAGAGGGCAATTTTGGTTTCCATATGTCCAAAACGATGCCGTTTTAAAGAGGGCAATTTTGTCAAAAAGGGCACGTGCGCGGCACAAATGCTGAATTTCGTTAAGTCAAACGGTTGATTTGGACGGATTCCTTAAATTGAAAATTTCTGAAACTTAATGGGGTGCAATTAACAAAATTGAAACATTGGTGGTAGAATTGCAAATTGGTGACAACTTCATGGGGGTAAATTGAAGTTTTCCCATAAATATAATATAAAGAGAAACACTATACATGCACCACATTTTTATTTGACTTTGTTCATATGACACTGTAATCGGATAAGCTTTTGTTAATTAAAATAATATTATTTAGTAGACTATTATACGATAATTATACAACTTAATAATATGATAGTGAAAATTAGCATTTGTAAAAAAAAGTGGTTAATCTTAACGGTCACGTCATTCGATATGTAATCTTTACGAGGGTCGAATAACAGTCTCCAATTATGTGTTAATTCTGTGCTAACAGAAAGTCAGAAACCATTGGCTTGATTCCTAATTTTTACTTTCCATCTTTTAAATTTTAGAACATTATTGTTATTTTTTTAATTTTTTTTTGTGTTAGTTAGAACATTACTTTGAACGAGCTAAAAAGGGGGGCTTGAATCTTGTACAGAAATCTACCACGTTACTTTGAACGAGTCAAGTAGAAGATATATATTAGTCAAAATGTTGAAATTATGCCTTATTTATGTTGCCTTGCAGATATTTATAATTCTATTGGATGAAAAATTTGTCCTTTATTTACATTCTTTATATTTTTTTAATCTTATACAAATTTTATTTAATGAATATAATCTACATTTTTTTGTATGAGGTTATAAACCATGGACACAGTATAAGAGCACTAGCAGCAGCTTCCCAACCATTTTCTTTATATTTAGGGAACAAAACTACTTTTTGTTTCCCTAAAAAAAAACACTCCACAATAGATTTCCTTAATTTTCCCTATACCAATTAAATATTATTTTTTACTCTTATTTTATTATTTTTTATTTCCTACTTTTATTTTTTTATCAATTTCTTTTCTTCTCCCACTCGTCTTCTCTCTCTAGACTCTCTTGCTCTCGTCTTCTCCGGCTAATCCTGGATGAAAACCAAATGAAAACCAACAAATCTGGTTCCACTTACAGAAGAATGCCAACAAATTCCCAAAACTCACAAACAGAGCAGAAGCAAAACAAAAACCAGCCCAGTCCTCACAATTGGGGTTTCATCCGAAGAAAGCCACAATTGAAGACTGGCGCCGATTGTGGTACGGGTACCTCTAAGACCCCTCTCTGGCGAGGAGGCCCAGCCGGTCAGGCCGTCACCAGAAGAGAAAAAGGTTGGCGAGCGGTTGCCCCAACAAAATCAGTTGCCCGTGGAGGTTGTTGATAGAGGGCTAGAAGTGGGGCTGGTTCGGTTGGTTCGGCTGGTTCAGCCATGGCGTTCTTGTTGGGAAAGGAAGGAGGACGGGTGAAGTGAGGGACGCGTGAAGGAAAGAGCCAGAGAGGAGAGAGAGATAGAATTTTTTTATTAAAATAAGGTATTGGGAAGCTACAGTGCTACCCAATACATTGGGTAGCACTGTAGCTACCCAACCAAAATGTGTAAATTTAGGGTAGCTGTTGTGGGTCAATTTTTGGTGTTTTTTTATCAAATTTTCCTTAAATATAGGGAAGATAACCATTATAAGGAATCTGCTACTAGTGCTCTAAGATCTATTAATATTAGACGTCACATATATGATTCGAATTGATATTAGGTGATGTCTAACGGGTTCTACTCTCAAAGGCTAAAACTCTACATGAATTACGAACAATAAAGTTTTAATCGAAAAATAAGTTCTTTTAATTCGATCGACACAAATTCTTAGAATATGTAATTTTCACGTACATTTTTACAATAAATTAAATAATTGTAACTAATAAAGAACTACACCATGTTGGAGCAGTGTGGGACAATTAATTGAAGATATACGTCTTGGTCTTCAACAATTTCATTCGTTCTCTATCAATCATGTAAAGAGGGAAGGTAATCAAGCCGCTTATTGTTTGGCTAAGTTAGCTATCTCTCAATTGTTAGATAAGAGATGAATGGAGAAATGCCCTACTATATAATTCAGGCTATTCAAGCGGTTAACATTAAAAATAATAATAATAATAAATAAATAAATCATTATTTGTGATTGTTGAGAGAAAAGTTATATATTGAATCACACGTTATGCTGTACATAAGGGGCCTATATATATAGGCTAGTAATCACAGAGATACACGTCAATAACCTATGTGGGACAATACATACGTACACATAATATAATATCTACTAACATAATCTAACAGTGATAGCTAGTTGTTAAGAGAGGAGGGTCAGTGTATATATATATATAGGGATGTGTTATTCTTACATTACATTATCCTACACCAATCTTACACCAAAACACATTAGGTGTGGGCCCCATGTATACAGGATCCACATATATGGGATCCACATGCATGGGTCCCACCCTATATGTCTTAGTGTTGAATTGATGTAGAGTAATGTGATGTAGAAAAATTATTTTCGATATATATATATATATATTTTTTTTTTTTTTTTTTTTTTTTATATATATATATATATATATATATACCTGCAACGAGTCCATGGATAAGGGATTTTGGTAAGATTGGCATGCAAAGCTTGTTGAACATCCGGCCTATTCAGATACGTCTCAGCGTAATCTGGCGCACAAGGGTCATAACTAGCTCTAGCTGCTTTCTTCTCCAACCCATCCTGTCAAACCAAAATCGCCCATCAATTTGAAACTTATAACAAGCTCTAATTATAATTAGGAAAAAAAAATGAAGAGATCGAGATCGAACTCACAAGTTGGGAAAAGAAATGGAGATCATTGCGTCGCCGTTTAGTAGTAGTAGTAGTGGTAGTGATATTTGTTTGCACACATTTGGGAGTGTAGAGGTTGTACATGTCCATGATGCCATGCATAATCAATCATTCCCTTTGTATCCGTTTCATCATCCATTGCTGCGTTCCCAAATCTGCGCCCATTTATCAACATCACTTTAAGTTTCATTTGATTTTTGAACTTTTTTTTTTTTTTGTCTTTGCAATATAAAATTATTTTTGTTCGTCATTTAGTTGATGTTCTATTGAGGGCCTAGATACTTACAAGCTCTGTTGATCTTGAAAAAGCTTACTTACAAGCTCAAAGTACTCATCCCAAGTTCTCATTGATTGATTTGTACACTAATCATCAAAGGGAATTAGAGGGCTACTGGAGGACCTGGATACCGAAGAGCCTTGTAGGGCCTAGATATTGACGACCTCCTAGAAAAATCCTATTGACAAGCCCTAGGCACTCACCTAAAATTCTCATCGATTGATTCGCACACTAATCATCTAAGGGAAATGGGGGTTTACTTGAGGGTCCAAAAACTGACGGGCTTGAATATCAGTAGGTCCAAGAAAAGCTTACTGACAAGCATAAAGCACTCACCTCAAATTCTCATGGATTGATTTGCACACTAATCATCTAATGGAATTGCGAGGCTACTGTAGGGTTTGAACACCGGCAAGCCAAGAAAGAGCCCACTAACAAGCCTAATGCACCTACCTCGAATACCCATGGATTGATTTGCACGTTAAAATTAGAGCCAATTAAAGGTCTTGAGATGGATAGAGAAATGCCCTTTCTTTTCTTTGGATTTTTTTCTTTTTCTTTTGTTAAAGATCATTATTACACATAGACAACCCTAAACTATACCTGCACCGCACAAACTTGCGCAACAAGATCATCTCCAGTTGAGTTTCAACTATATAGGAGGGTATTTTTGTAATTTTACACTATGTGAAATTACAAGAATACCCTTCTATATAACTAACTAGCTCCTCTTAAATTCCTCTCTATTGAAGAGGTTCCAGTTCCCAAACTTGCATCTTTACCAACAAGCTTGAACCCTTGCATCTACACGTCGACTACCACACGTCGATCTCCACCATACAAACCAATATTTATTATTATTATTATTATTGCAAATTTAGTTATATAATATCAAGCTATTAGCCCCAAAGTAAACAAAATTAGGGAGAATTAAATACATAGCTGGATAAAAGGGGCTGCTTATGCATACATAAAAAAGAAGAGGGGCGAGAGAAAACAAAGTTTATTGAAATAGAGAGTTCTAAATGAAATCTGAACCGCTCCCAAAATGTTCCAGGTCTGGGTGTGTCCCATTCCCAGGCCTCCGCGGGGTTCTTGCAAAATGATTAGGCTCAAAACCAGGAACATCAGGTGGACCATAGGGATCAAAACGAACACCTGGAGGTACACCTGTTTGTCCTCCAGGGAAAACAGGATCTCCCCGAACTCCGCCATGCCAGGGAGGATCATTGGGTCCTAGAAGCATGCTTCCACCAATTCCAAAATCACCCCTGGTTGGGTACATTCCAGCACCAGGCCCAGGAAAGAGATCACTACCACTAATGGGATTAATAGGAGGATATGTCATTCCTGAAGGATGAGTTTGAGGGCCTGAAGGTCTGCCAATTGGAACACCAATGGTTATATTACTTCTTGATGCTTCACTGGCCTCCAAACTTGATGAATTGGGTTTCGAAGAACCGTCTAATTTAGACACAAGTTGAGCATCCATAATCTTTACTAGCTCCCCCAGATTTTTGAACTGCGACGAACAATTGGTGCCCCTGCTTTCTACAGCATAATCTCCAACACTAATTTGTAGATGGACCTGCTCGGCAGCCTCGTCAGCGAGAGCATCGACCAGTAACTTATCGTGCATCGCAAGGCACTTCACCAGCACCTTCTTCGAACCTTTCTAAGGGTTTGTGTAAACGAACGCGTACTCGTCGTCTAATTCCTGCCAGTTGTCCATGCCCACCTCATCGGTAGACGGAGAGGATAAGGCGGTGTCGGAGAAGGCAGCGGGTCCGGTGGCAGTGAGAATGTAGCCTGAGGCAAGAAAGGAGGCGTGTACCGCGAAGGCGATCTTGTCGTGGTTGTTGCGGAAGGACGGCCTCGCTGCCCTGATGATCGCCATCACCGTCTTGTCGTTCGCCATTACTGCTTTCTTTTTTCCTGATCGATTTCGAGGTTTTTGCTGAGGAGGTGTGGAGTTCTGCGCGTGTCAAAGGAAACTGATATAGCAAGCAAAGTCGGTTAAACAAAGAGCCCAGTTGTACAACACGTGTCAATTCAAATAAGAGTATTTTTTTTTTTAAATGAAACAGAAAACTTCATTATTGAATATGAGCCACATAGGGGATTACACTTGATCAAAGGCCAATACAAATACAAAAGAAGCTCATAAATGCCCGAAGGCAAAAACCACTGCCCGTAGGCCATTGTGACTAGAGATAAAAAAACTCCACCCACTAAGTCAGGAAAAACCTGATTTAAAGCAGTCTACCATGTGGTAGACTGTGACAAAGATCAAGAATATACAAAACAACAGCTACCCAAATAATAAATAAACATTACAAGGATTAGACTTTAAGTCTCTCTTAACAATAAAGCACAACCTATCATAAAGAAGAGAGACAGATCTAGCATCAAGCCATCAAACAGTCCCTATAATGTCTGAAAATTACAAAGGTAAACCGTAACAGAAGACACAAGCAGAAAATCCAACACAGTGCCGGCAGAAGAGATAGAGGCGGACTCCGCCGGAGACAGCGGCGCGTGGGAAACACGCGCCATCAACAGTACCACCCAGCCGAAGATCAGCCGTCGTAGACGCCATCCCCACCGCGCAAGGCCAGAAAATGGCCGAACGTGGCCGTCACGTGTGCCAAAGAGTAAAGGACTCTCTGGCGCGTGCAGGCCACGCACCGAACTCTGACATACGGCGTGACCTGTGCAACCAGCAGCAGGAGCAGACGGCGACAGAGAGCTCGGTTGAGGGGTGCGTGTCTAGCAGAAATCGGCTGACGTGCGTAGATCTGGCTTCAAAAATCTGAAGAAAAACAATAGAAAACCGGCCAAAAGCACTCCGACGACGACACAACAAGCCGGCCACTCTCCCAACCTGAGCAACTAGTGTTGAGACTTCATACCTGAGCAAAAAAAAAAAACACAAACCACCATAGCCCAAAGGGCTAGGTGAACAGCAACCCCTACCGGATCAACCGGGGGAACAAAAGCTCTACAGCCCTAATGGCTGAGAGAATAACTAACCTCCACTAGTAAAACCAGGAAGGGACAAAAAAACTCTCCAAAGCCCTAAGAAGGCTAGGAGACACCACCTTCAACGATAAGCTCTCTCTTAAGAAAAAACGAGAGCTTCTCTCTCCTCAAGAAGCTTTTAAATAAGAGTATTGTTAATATGCTATGAAATTATCTTTTTATTTTTTTCAAAATTAATGTTGAAGAAAATCATATTATATAGAAATATAAAAGCAATAGCGGAATAATATAAGATAGAGACAATATATTTTACGTAGTTCGATCTATGACTTACGTCAACATGATTAAGTGTCAAAAGGACTACATTATACTTTTATTTCTTGATGAATCTATAATACAAATTATTCCTATTTATAGAGATGTAAGGAGAATACAAAAAGGTATGAAAGAATATCAAATCTTGATTATAATCAGTTACAATCAAATCGTACAATCTCATATATTCTCCTACCATATCTTATCTAACAGAAATGTTACTATTATTACAACATTATTAAGATTTATCCACCAAAAGTACAAAATGAGATCCAAGCTTATTTCTATCATACTTTTGCATTTTTTTTTTAATATTTTTTTTTTTATTTTTTTTTCAATGAAGGATTGTCCCAATAGATAGCGTTACCCCACAGATTAATATTCCCAAAAGACATGTTATTCTTTTGACTCTTGTTCAATTATTTTCAAATTCACCATTGAATTTGATAGATTTGATAAAAAAAAAAAAAACAAAAAATATGGACAGAATTGGACAAGAGTTGAACATAAGAGAAATATGGCATTTATCTTCCCTAAAAAAATTAATATTTATATAAGAAACGTTTGGTTTCCACCTTTTATCCATCTCTATACAAGAAATGGGCAAGTCCAACATTGAATATGTGCAAACACATGATGTCACAGATCCAATGATATATTTACAAAAGATGGGCAGGAATTGGATGTGTATCAATTCTCTAAGTATATTATTTTACATTTGAAAATGTGAGACCTAATGCGAGTCTCACAAATTCAATGGTGAATTTGAAAATGAGATGGTTATGAAATGAATTTGTATCATTTTTCATTATTTTATGATTATTTGTAGTCGAAATACAGTAAACATATACTAAAAATTAAAGCAGTAAATAAAGTCTCGCGACCTAACAGGTGTGACACTTAGACCCATCAAACTATAATTTTGCTACAATTAAGCCACTTTCTACAATTTTTCCAAAAATACCCTTATTTTCATTAAAAAAAAAAACTAAGATAAAAAATCAAAATTTTATGCAAATTCTTTTTATACTAGTTGAACCTTACTTTATGTATTTTAGTATTTAATCATTTTTTATATAAATTTAATTATTATTTTTAAATAAAATATTAGTATTTTTGGAAGAATTACAAAAAAGTGGATTCATCGCAACAAATTTGTAATTTGATGGGGTCTAAGTGTTATACCTGTTAGTTCATGAGGCTTTATAAAAAAAATAGTTATTAGTTGAGGAGTCAAAACATATTCAACCCATGAATTTAAAAATTTTCTACTACATACAAGTTCACCAGAACTCAAATCGACCATAAATTACTATACTATATAGAAAGAGGGATATCACTATTCCGATGTACTTCTATTTTCATCATCTCTGTGTATTTTTCAATTTCCTAAAAAAAAATTAAAAAATAAAATAAAATCCAACTCTTCGGAGTAACTTTTCTGGCGGGACTCATTTTTGTGACAGTCGCAGGATATTTTGCTGGCTTCCATCCTGCAGAGCCAGAGTCAGAGCCAGAGCCAGAGCCAGAGCCAGAGCCAGAGCCAGAGCCAGTGGCAGTGCCACCAAGAATACAGAGCATCAACATCGATCAACTTATGCCGGATGTTATGGTAGAAAAATTAGCAGCAATGACAATGAAAAAGCATCAAATAATGGAGGCGGCGGCGAGTGTTGTGCGGTTTGCTTGGAAGAATTCAAGGACAGGGAAAGGTGGCGAGTCTTTCCAAAGTGTAACCACGAGTTCCATGTGCTGTGCATTAATGCTTGGCTGTTGCGCCAAAATCTTACTTGCCCACTTTGCCGTAATTCCCTAGAAGATACAGTATGGGATCTTCATCGAAAACATGTATCGGTCGCCGTTGCTGGAGATGATCGTGTTTAGAAAGATGGATTGATTTTGTAAACTTTTCGTGTGTGATCAACTCTGTGATCAGAACAGAGTCATTGATAGAACAAGTTTGAAAGATAGATTGATTTTGTTAACTTTTATGTGTCATCTTCTTTGTATCAGAACAGACTACACAGTCATTGATAGAACAAGTTTGAAAGAGATGGCTTTATATATATATATATATATATATATATATATATATAATTTTAATGAACAGAGTATGTGTTTAATAAGATGTTGCTTGCAATAAGAGCTTAATAAGTTATTCCTCCAAATTTATTCTTACATGTCGATTCGGACCGATTTGCTTAGGTTATGGGTGTAACCCGCATAATTTGTAAAATTTAAATTAGATTTTTTTACCAATTATAAACAAAATCTTAAAAGACTAAAAATTTCATGTAAATTCATTTTTATACAAAATTTATTTCAAAATTCATAAATTTATATAAATTATTATTATTATTATTTATTAATTTAAATTCATATACACATCGAAACGGGTCGTGTTTTGACTAATCCAATACAACCTGTTTATTAAATGAGTTATTCAAGTCTGGTTGTATCGAGTCAATCTAACACAATCTATTTATTAAATGGGTTAGCAAGTCATATTGTGTCACCTATTAATTTAAATTAAGGGTTAAATAGGTTTCACCCCCTGTGGTTTAACTCCTTTATTTTTTGCTCCATATGATCGTTTCTTATAGCAAATGGTACTTTGGTTTTGGCGAAAGACGGAGATGATACATCTGTTCAAATTTTCGTCCAGAAACTAACTATTGTTCACATTAGTGCCACTAAACACCTTTTAAAAGTCGACACCTATCATAGATGCCATATAAGTTTGCCATTTCAGCTGCAGGTATGACATGTACATGCCACATCGTCGCTGCCATTGCCACCCACAGTGGTGAGAGGGGGGAGGGGGGGGGGAGTGGCCATGGGGGTGGTTCGGCTACCCCGAATGCTCTCATTTTCTCTTTAGGGGTGGCCGAATCACCCCCAAGGGCTATGAGGGTAGTTCGGCCATGGGCAAAATGGAGATGGCTACCCAAAAGGGTGACTCAGCCAACCCTTCTTTTGATTTTTTAATTTTTTATATTTTTAAAAGCTTTTAAAAAATAAAAATATATAGCAGTGACATGGCGCTGATGTGACATGTACACGTTATACCCACAGCTGATAGGACAAACTTATGTGGCATTTGGGATATATGTCTACTTTTAAAGAGTGTTTAGTGGCACTGGCTTGGACTACCGTTAGTTTTTTGACAGAAAATACTATTTCCATCTTTCGCCAAAACCAATATATCATTTGCTATACGAAACGAATCATAGGGGGCAAAAAATAAATGAGTTAAACTACAGGGGGTGAAACCTATTTAACCCTTAAATTAATCGCATAAAAATTGAGAAAATTAACCTACTTAATTAAATAGGCTGAATTGGAGTTTACCTATAAATTAATCCGATGTGAACCCGCCACGCATAACACCAGTGGATAGCCCTAATCCACTCTCAACTGATCAAAGCTACGCTAGCAATAGCCTGGAAGTTTGCTGCACCACTTGCTATAGAGGTTCTTGCACCAAACAAGTTTTTATTTGTTGTCTCCTTACAAAGCCATGTTGATCGTATTCTCCTGCAAGGCCCTTGGAATATAAGGGGCTCCTACTTCGTGTCAAACCAAAGCTCCTCTGGAAGTCTTTCATGGTGATGAGTCACGAGGTCTGCAACTCGTTCCGTGTTCAACTCCTCTGCAACACAGCTTGTACGTGCCAATGGACCAAGTGGAAGATATTCTTTGCTCAAACATGAAACTTTTGGATTCCAGCCACGTTACATTGCAGTCCATTCCTCTTTGGATGGATGCATCTTCTTTTGACACGTCATCCACTGCCAGAGATAATATCTTGCCGAGTCCTAGCCCTAGTTACCAAGACAATGGTAAGTCCACCCTTATCTTAACGCCATCTGTTTTTTCCACCGATCCTTATCCTGTCATCATTGCTATAGAATATCCCCCACCCATAATGGACACCACTTTAAAACCCATCCAAGAAATGTCGAAGCCCACACCATCAACCCTCATCCAAGAATTCTCAGAGCCCAAACCATCAACACACTTAGGCCTAAATATTCTACCCCTTCAGCCCTCTCAAATAACCCTATCCCCACTAGCCTTCCCTCTCCATATGGTTAAGCCCATATACTCATACCAGAGTATATTACCTCAGCCCAACCCACATACTTTCCCCATAAAGCACAGCCCATCTCCTAACATGACCCGCTTTCATCCCTATTACCCAAAACCATTCCGAGAAAAAAAACAAATATGTCCGCCATTCTCCCTTCCATTATCTCCTTCATCTTTCCCCCCACCCTCTCTGACCGTTAGTCCTGTTTCAAATAGGAAAAAGCGAGTTACTTTTGTTGTTGAAGAAGATATCCCCATATCATTCCTTAAATCCCAAAAAATTTCATACTTTGCTTCTCCTGGTTCTCGGGTAAACATGGAAAGGGTAGCCCTCTCTCTTACAGCTTTGAAGAATTCTACCTTCTCTTTGGGTCCAATATCCAACTTTCTGATGCATACATTCCCAAACTCAATTGGTGTTTCTCCCACTATGGCTCAAAAGGTCACTGCTTGTTGGTATAGTTTCCGATATGGTGACGTGTCGCCTGGTGATTCGCTGCTGGGTTCTGATCTACCACTATAATCCTGTAAAAAGAACAAATAACTCATCGGGGGTGCCGACTACGCCCACTCCGATGCCTAAGTCAGTTCAAATCAATTTTCTGAAGAGTGTTTTCAATCTCAAGAGCTCAGAGAAGTCGTTGTTTCATACCTGGTGTGACGGTCTTATTTATAGGCCGGACTTGCAGTCTTACCAGAGTTCTTAACGCCTAGTTGGATTAGGAGTTTGAGTCCTAGCTTGGTTGAACTTTAACCTTATCTTCAGGGAATTCGAATGAGATTGTAGAGTCCAAAGTTGATTGCGTTTATACCTCTTTAATCTTAATTCCGTATCAATAACTACCTTATCCCATTAATTATGGGATTGTGGCTTATCCCTGATCTTCTGGGATTCTATCCTTATCGCATTCTAAAACAACTGCGGCATACTTCAGCCAACCTCCGAGGTGATAATATCCGAGATGTATTCGCTCCGAATTGGAGATCTCGGGATATCGCCGCACCATAGCAGGGTTGTGTAAGGCCGAGATGTTGTTACTCTGAGACGTTGTCACACCGACTTGATATCACCCCGAGGCGATATCACTCCGAGGCACAAATATCCGAGATATGTTCGCTCCGATCAGACTAGGAGATCTCGGGATATTTTATACCGTCACCTGGAATGTTAAGACCAAGACGTCTTTATACCTAGACGATCTTTGCTGGGTCGGAACGAATGTGTGAGACTTAACTCCGAGATGGGTTGTAACGAATATCCGAGAAGTAACTTCTAGATGGGTCGTAACAAATGTCCAAGACTTAACTCCGAGATGTTTCAGAATCCACGTGTCCTTAGGGTTAATTTTATCCCCAACAGTTACCTCCCTAATTCTCTAATTTCATAAATAAATGGAAATAAGAGAATTATTTTCCGCCTGCCAACTTGTACCTGCTACTGTGAAGGGCGCGTCTTTTCAAAAGTTCAAACACTTAAACCTTACCGCTTCTTTTTTCAATGACGACGTCAGCTCTGAACCGTCGTCCTTTGTCATCATGAAACGATACTATCGAGGTAGCGCTTTTAATTCCTGAGTACGGAACGCGCGCCTTTTCAGTTTTTGGAGATATTGAAATGATGGCGCCCTTTGATATTTTGGACACGTAGGGGAGGGGGTATTTAAAGTTTGGAACACTTTCACTGTTCATTCCTCGACATTTTCTTGTTCTCTCTTTCGATCCTCCATTGTCGCCTTCTTCCTAAACTCTTTTCTTTCTCTGTATCCTTTGTTTCTCCTCTTCTTCTTTTTCAATGGCTCCTAAGAAGGCTGCTTCAACTATTCCTGCTACGTCTCGGGCTCGGACAAAAAGGTCCGACGGCTTCGTGGATCTCTCTCCCTTGGAGAGTAGGGTGGAACCCGCCCTATTTGCGAAGCATGAAGGTGTGCTTTGTTTGAACTACGACATTCCTCCAACAGTGAGGATGTTTTACCAAGCACCTGAGGCTCGGCTTATCGATGGCGGCGACATCACATTGTTTGAAAGGATGTTTCTTGTTGGACTCCGGTTACCTTTTCCGGAGATTGCTCGGGATTTTGTCTTTTTTCTGATGGTTGCGCCCAGTCAGATCATGCCTAATACCTGGAGGTATTTATTCGCTTCGTACATCCTTTGGAGGCTCGTACTGAAGAAGGAGATGACAATCCTGCAATTTTTCAACATCTACAGACCGAGGCAGACTTCAGAGGGAATGATTGAACTATGTGTTCGTCACCCGCCTGTCTCCATCAAGCTCAAGAGTGGGCTAACAAACAACAAGTTCTGGGAAATGCAATTTTTCTGAGTCTCTGGGGAATGGGAATGCCCTGAGGATACTCTTCTGCCCGAGAACAGTAGGATGCCTCGGACCTGGCAATTGTTACGACCTGACCGAAGCGACCCCCCTTCACTTACTGTATCCGACCAGGAGGATGTCAAGAAAATAAGTGAGTGGTCTGCAGTTAGGGTTAAGGCTAACAAATTTGAGGAAGTCGACTTTGACAATCTTGTCACCGAGGAGAACTTAAGGCAATTTCTTGGATACGACATCCCGAGAGACAAGCAACTTATTACCAAGAGAGGGGCTATTAAGAAGAGGAACGATGCACCTCCATCTCCGAGGCCCGTTACTAAGAAGAGGCCATTTAAAATAGCCGAAGAAGTTTCCAAGGATGTTCCTTTGCGGAAGAAACAGAACATTCCTCTAGCTGCCTCGGGTGCAAGGAGAACTCCCCCTTCGGTACCGTCAGCTAGAGTAAACGTTGAAGAGGGATCCGCGAGCTTTCGGGGTTTCGTTCCTGAAGTTTCCCCTACGCCAGAAGCTGGTGCTGCTCCTTCCTTTGTCTTAAGGGATGAGTCCGGCTCCGAGGCGTCATACTAGGGTGAACTGGGTGCGGAAACTTATTTTGAGGAACCTCCTCTCGGAGCTTCTACAGTGACTACTCCGGAACTAGAGAGATCTGGAGAAGGAGATGAAGCGATTCCTGAGGTCCGAGACATAAAAGTCACGCGCAGGGTACAACATCCGGCCAGAAAGCGGAAGTTCACAGCCCAGGACCGAATTGCTGAAATGATCTCGGAGGTCGAGCGGATGTGGGGCAAGGCGGTTATAAGACCTTCTGATGCCGAGGAGGTATGTCAAGAGCCCGCTCCTTCAGGTGATGAATCTCTTGAAGAGAGGGATGAAGATGCTGGCACCCCTCGAGATGAGCCTTTTATCGAAGAGTTTGCGGCCGAAGGCACTCCTCGGACTCCTTCCTCAGAACGTCCAGAAACTCCACCACTTCCCGAGGACGACTGTGAAATGGGGCATGCCACCCCCCAAGCACCATGTTCTACACCTGTACAATCTGAAACTCATACTGGAACACCTGAGGTGAAAAATATCGAAGAGCCAAGAACTTCTCGGGAAGCGGTTGTTCAGGATATGCCGGGCGCTGCTCTTGAAGTACAGGGTGCAAGTCAACCCGAAACGACTCCCCATCTCGGAGTGCCTGAAGGGTCTCGGGTCGACTCCGAGAACATCATTCCTGAGGCAGGTGTGCTTCCCTAGTCTTCTATTAGGAGCGGATCTCGCGTTGAGGCCAGCTCTTCCAGATTAAGATCTGATGAGTCCGATGTGGCCCCAAATACGGGGGCTGTTCCTCCCGTGGGTCCCAGCTCTTACTCTAGGGTCTCAACCGGCTTTGAAGTTTTGGACAGAGGCCTTCTGGGTCATCCAATGGAGACCATAAAGAACCTAATTCCCGAGGGGTATCTGGGAAGTGCAGGGGCTTCTTCCCCCGAGAAGATTGCTCAAGGCATTCTTATTTCTCATTATCAGGTAAGTTTCTGAAACCAGGCCTTCATTTTAACCAATTTTCGGTTCTTGACTCTGAATTTGCTTACTTTTCTTTTTATAGCTTCTGGTGAAGATGACAGCTCTATGGCAGAAGTATGAAAACCGTCCAGTGCACCCTCCTGCTCCTACCCCCGAAGTGCAAGCTCGCATCTCGAGCTTGGAGAAGGAAGTTGCGGCACTGAAGGCCCTTCTTCAATCTAAGGATGAGGAACTCGCATCTCGGGACTCGACCATATCCGAGATGCGTTCTGCCAATGCTCGTCTGAAGAAAGAAGTACTGGAGGCCAATGAGCGGTACACACGTTCTGTTGCAAGCCTTTCTACCGAGCTGGATTGTGCAGACCAGTTGTCCCTTCGTTTGTCGGCCGTGCAGAACGAATGCTCCGAAGCGTGCAAAAATGCTCTGAATGCCGAAGCCGAAAAGGACAAACTGAAAGCTGAAGTTGAAAGACTTGAGGCCGAGAGAAATAAAGCTGTTAAGGCGCAGGATCACTCGGAGAGCCTCCTTATTAGGCTCAGGGCTAGATACGACACAGATCGGGCGAAGCTCAAGCGCTATCTGAAACAATTGAGTTATGTACCGTTCCTTCGGGACCAGAGTTGGGCTCGGGGGTGCAATTGGGGTTTCGAAAACTTTCTAAATTTGGTAACGAATCCCCAATATAAATTTGACCCCGAGACGGTTGGGCCGCAGCTTGTTGGGTTTCCTGAAGAAGCGATCTTAGAGATGGAAGAGTTCAGTAAGGAATTCATGCCCGATGTTCCGAGTTGGGGTGACAACGCGCCAGATCCCAGAGATGATCCTCTTGACGGTTCCGCAAGTTGAGAGCTTCTTGGACCTGAATTTTTCTTTTTTCTTTTTCGTTTTTGAATCCTCTCAACCTGTAAAGGACTTCGAATATGGAATGAAATCTTTTGAATGAAACTCTTACCTTTTGATTCTCTCTTCTTTGATCTTGAATCATAGCATTCGGAGGGGTCTTTTACTTTGATATTCTTTCTATAGTCTCTTCAAGTCATCTGAGGAATAGACTATCTTGAATGCTCTTGTCCTTTAGATCTTTCAACTTTGTCGTGGTATCCTTTCCATAACCCTTTCGTGTCGTCCGAGGAAAGGATTTGAACCAGTTCTTAATCTTATCCCTTCGGAAACCCCCAACCGAGGGGTTTCTTCCCATTAAATCCTTTCCATGACCCTTTCGGGTTGTTCGAGGAAAGGATTCGGGCGGATTCTAATCGGGATATCCATCATCTTATCCTTCGGAAACCTCCAACCGGGAGGTTTCAACCCTTTGTGTCCTTTCCATGACCCTTTCGGGCTGTTCGAGGAAAGGATTCGGGTGGATTCTTCTTTGGATATCCTTAGCCTTATCCTTCGGAAACCCCCAACCGAGGGGTTTCAACCCTTTGTATCCTTTCCATGACCCTTTCGGGTTGTTCGAGGAAAGGAATCGGGCGGATTTCTTTCCTGAACATCCCCACCATAACTCTTTCGAGTCGTTCGAGGTGGGGAGTCAGATGGACCCTGATGTAGCTTGATCATCTTTGGGGAGGAGAAGTGCTTCCATGCTATCCCGAACTGCTGCTCATAGATTGATCAAATCTTGGAGACTCTCTGTTCTTTCTTACTCTCGGTGTTGGACTAACCAAGAAGCTTCGGACATTCTCAGTCTTCCCCTAATCGAGGGATTTCTTTCTAGTGCATCCTTTCCATGATCCTCTCGGGTTGTTCGAGGAAAGGATGCAAGTGGATTCTTTTCTAAGTATAACTCAGATTGATTCTCGGATTTCTGCAATTGTTGATATGTACTGGAAATAAACAATCTTTATTGAATATGAAATTGTTTGAAAGAAAACAAAAAATTACATAAAATATTTCTTCAAATGCTCGGCATTCCATGATCTCGGGAGTATCTTCCCTGTCTCGGTCATTAAGCGGTAAGCTCCTTTCTGATGGCATCCTACTACCTTATAGGGGCCTTCCCATTCGGGTCCCATTTTGCCTTCCGCTGGATCTTTCGTCATTAAGCTCACCTTCCTGAGTACCCAATCTCCGAGCTGGAACTTTCTGGGTACCACCTGTTTGTTAAAGTACCGAGCAGTTCGATTCTGATATGCTGCCCATGTGACTTGAGTGTCGTCTCTTTTCTCCTGCAAAAGATCCAGATGTACCTTAGCTTTTTCGTCGTTGAGTCCTGGATTGTAATGAGCTACACGGAAGCTTGGAGATCCTACTTCGACTGGTATCACCGCCTCGGTTCCATACGTAAGTGAGAATGGTGTCTCGCCTGTTGGAGTTCTTCTTGTAGTTCGGTACGACCACAGCACCTCTGGAACATATTCAACCCATGCTCTTTTCTTCTTATCAAGCTTTTTCTTCATAGTTTTTACCAGGGTCTTATTCGTCGCCTCTACCTGACCGTTTGCCTTTGGGTAAAGTACCGAAGCATAATGGTTTCGGATACGGAGCTCGGAACACCACTTCCGAAATTGTTCACAGTCAAACTGCTTCCCATTATTCGTGACGAAAGCATGAGGAATCTCGAACCGGCACACCACCGACTTCCAGAGGAAAGTTATAATATTTGTTGTGGTTATAGCTGCTAATGCTTCTGCCTCCGCCCATTTAGTAAAATAATCTACAGCTACAACCAAGAACTTTCTTCCACCTTTCCCTACCGACATTGGGCCAACTATATCCACCCCCCATTTCGCAAATGGCCATGGAGAAGTGAGTGGGGTTAGCTTCTCGGGGCTTGCTTTCATAATTCTTGAGAACCTCTGGCATTTGTCGCAGGTTTTGACGAGAAGAGCTGAATCTTTTTTTATTGTAGGCCAATAATAGCCTGCTCGGATGGTTTTTTGCGCTAGCATCCTTCCTCCTGAGTGGTCTCCACACACACCTTCATGGATCTCCCTAAGAACATAATTTGACTCGGCCTTGGAGAGGCATTTGAGCAGGGGTTCCGAATATCCTCTTTTGTACAGTATTTCCCCAAGAAGGCAAAACCGTGCTGCTTGTATCTTCACCCTCCGAGCTGCGACCTTGTCTTCGGGCAGGAACCCATTTATGAGGAACCGGATAATCTCCTTTGCCCATTCTGGTTCATTTGGTACTGAGTTTGCTTCCATAACATTGGTCCTCGGGGCTATTGACGGCTCGGTCAGAACAATAATTTGCCTCCTGGATGCTTCAATCTCCTCTTCTGTTCCCGATGCAATCTTCGAGAACTCATCGGCTCGGATGTTTTCCTCCCGAGGTATCTTTGTGATGACGAACCTTTCGAAATAGGATTGGAATCGGCGCACCTCTTCCAAATACCTGGCCATTCGGTCTTCTTGTGCTTCGAATTGTCCTTGGACTTGGCCTACGACCACCTGAGAGTCACTTCAGATTTCGACATTAGTTGCTCCCATCTCTCGGGATAATGCCAAACCCGCTATCACCGCTTCGTACTCGGCTTCATTGTTCGTTGTGACGAAGTCCAGTTTTATAGCAAAGCCGAACTCTTGTCCTTCGGGATTCCTGAGGAGGACTCCTACTCCGCTTCTGCCCTGTGTTGAAGAGCTATCTAAAAAAACAACCCAGGTTGACTCTTTAGGAAGTTCTTATGCTTCAGGAATATTGCAGAATTCTACCAGGATATCTGCCAGAACCTGTCTTTGATAGCCGTCCGAGGATGAAACTCAATATCAAATTGTCCGAGTTCCATCGCCCAGTTGACTAATCTTCCCGAGAGGTCAGGTTTTTGCAAAACCTTCTTCATCGGATACTCGGTTAAGACTCTGATAGCATGAGCCTGAAAGTATGGCCTCAATCTTCTGGCTGAAATAATCAAAGCAAATGCCAACTTCTCGATCCGAGGGTACCTTTCTTCCGCGCCATGTAATGCTTTACTTGTAAAGTAAACTGGTTTCTGAACTCCTGAATCTTCTCAGACTAGCGCCGAGCTTACCGCTGAGGGAGATACTGCCAGATAGAGATAAAGTATCTCCCCTTCGGTTGGGCGGCTCAACAATAGTGGGTTGGCTAAGTATTCCTTCAACTTCCTGAAAGCCTCCTCAGACTCCTCACTCCACATAAATGCTTTCCTTAAAATCTTAAAGAAAGGAAGGCACTTATCTGTTGACCTTGATATGAACCGATTCAGAGCCGCAATCCTTCCTGTCAGCCGTTGGAGTTGCTTTGTTGTTTTCGGGGCTTCCATTTCAAGGACAGCCCTGACCTTCTCTAGATTAGCTTCAATGCCCCACTGTGATACCATGAACCCCAGAAACTTGCATGAAGAAATTCCGAAGGCACACTTCGTGGGGTTGAGCTTCATGTTGTATTCTCTTAGAGTCCGAAAAGTCTCTCGGAGGTCTTCTATGTGTCTGGTTGCCCGAATACTTTTAACCAGCAGGTCATCTACGTATACTTCAACGTTTCGGCCAATTTGATTTTGGAACATCCGGTTCACAAGTCGCTGATACGTGGCTCCCGCATTCTTCAGACCGAAGGGCATCATCTTGTAGCAGTACAACCCTCGGTTTATAATGAAAGCAGTTTTTTCCTGGTCTGCTTCTTCCATGTGGATCTGATTGTATCTCGAGAAGGCATCCATAAAGCTTAAGAGCTCGTGTCCGGCCGTTGAATCAACCAATAAATCTATCCGAGGCAGAGGAATCTATCCTTCGGACATGCTTTATTCAAATCGGTGAAATCTACGCATATCCTCCACTTGCCATTAGACTTCTTTACCAGCACCACATTGGCCAGCCATTCGGGATAATCCACCTCTCGGATGAATCCAGCTTTCAGCAACTTCTCTACCTCTTCCGCAACAGCCATGTTTCGTTCTGCGGCAAAAGCCCTTCTTCTCTATTTCACAGGGCGATAATTTGGGTCCACATTTAGCTTATGGACAATAACCGAGGGATCAATCCCCGGCATATCTTCATGGCTCCAGGAAAATACATCATTGTTACGCCTCAAGAACGCCACCAGATCCTCCTTCATGGGTTGAGGGAGTTGTGAGCCTATATGAACTTTCTTTCCTGAGTCACCTATTTCAACTCCTCCAAGGCTTCCACAGGCTCCCACAACGGTGATTGCTATTTTCCATCTTCCTTAGTTTTCTCCCCCAGACTGTGCTGCCTCGGGGTGTCTTTTAAGGACAGATTGTAGCAACGCCTAGCCTCCTTCTGGTCTCCCTTCACCTCTCCAACTCTTTCTTCTGTTGGAAACTTCATGCTGAGATGCGGTGTTGAAGTCACAGCTTTGAAGTTGTTGAGAGCTGTCCATCCTATGATGGCATTGTAGGCCGAGACTCTGTCAACTATCAGGAACTTTACCATAATGACCTTTTGCCTCGGATAAGTCCCTGCCATTACAGGTAGATCAATAGAACCGAGAGGCAGCACCTTTCCTCCAGCGAAACCCTGTAACTGGCATGAGACCGGGACCACCTTTTCTCGTGGAACTCCCATGTAATCGAAAGCTGATTTAAACAGAATATCAGCCGAGCTCCCTGTGTCAACGAGGATCCGCCGAGTCTGATAATTCGCTATAGTCAAGGTGACCACAAGGGTGTCTGTGTGCGGAAGCGAGACCCCAGCATAATCATCATCAGAGAACCCTATAACCAGAGGGTTATATTTCCGAGACTTTGGGGGCTTCTGGACCGAATAGACTTCAAAATCGTCCAGCTGCCTGGCATACGCTTTCCGAGCCGAGTTGGACTCTCCTCCTCCTCCAAATCCTCCCGAGATAGTGTGGATGATAGGGAGATTACCTTGCTGCGCCACCCGAGGTCTGCTCCTACTTCTCTCCCTTCTTTCATCCCTCCGAGGTCGAGGTGCTAGCTCTATTCTTCCTCTTCTTTCTTCTTGTCTCAGTTGATAATTCCTCCTTTCATTCCGATCCTCCTCCCTCCTTGGCCGCGGATATTGGTCTCGCTCCTGATGGTTCCTCTCATTGACAAGAAATCGGACTAGTTTCCCATTCTCGATGAATTTCTCGATCAATTGCCTCAATGATACACACTGCTCGGTCAGATGACCATATGAATCATGGAAGGCGCAGTATTTGTGAGCCAAGCACGGGGGCGGATCTCCTGAAATGGGTCTCGGTCTCTGGTAATTCGAATCTTTTTTGAGTTCCATAAGCACCTCGGTGAGAGAGACGTTCAATGGTGTCCACTTGTAGTCTCCGAAATTCTTCCTCGCCTTCTTGTATTCTCCGGGACCGGTGTCCTGTATGGGCTCAGGATTCTTCTTTTTCTTGGGCTTCTCGGTGGAAGGCTGTTGTTGTTGCTGAGAATTATCAAGAAGGGCTAGGAGCGTTTCTTCCTGATTAATGTACCTGTCCATCTTTACCATAAAGGTATGAAGATCTTTTGGTGGTTTCAGCGCCAGGTCCGCCATCAGAGGTCCATCTTTCTTCAACCCTTGGAAAATTGCACCGTAAATGAAATCATCTGGTGCACTTTCTGTCTCTAGCTTTTCCTGGTTGAATCTCCATAGATAGTCTTTCAAAGACTCGTTTGGCCCTTGCCATACAGAGAGTAGGTACCCTCGGGGTTTTGTTCTGGCTCTTCCGGATACGAACTCGGCCAGGAATTTCCTTCCAAGGGCGTCGAAACAATCAATTGACCTCGGGGGAAGATTCCTGAGCCAGTCTTGGGCCTTTCCTAACAAGGTGAGAGGAAAAGCTCGGCATGCCACAGCATCTGGTGTCTTGTGCAGGGAGACATGGAATCGGATATTGTCCAAGTGCTCCACCGGATCTTCACTGCCTGAAAAAACAGGGATGTCAGGTACCTTGAATCTTCCGGGTAGATCGAAGTTGGATACTTCTTCGGTGAATATTGACTCCTTGTGCTGAAAGAGGTTGTCAACGAGAGACTCCTTCCCATCACGTTTCTGATCAATTGTTTTTGACAGTGTGACATATTTTGCGCCCAGGTCCTGAACCATCTTTTGCAGCCTCCTTTCGGATTCTGTTGGTGGAACCGGATTGACGGGCTCTCCATGGTCCTCGTTCCGCGGCCCGGCTTTCTCTCCTGACCCCTCGGGGTTTCCATCAGGGTTTGTCCCTTCGACTGCATCATGATTGAATGGCGGTGGAGTCTGAGCAGCTAGGAGCAAAGCATTCTGAGCCAGCAAATCCTCCACATTCTTCTGTGCCTGGGCCAACTGTTGACTTAGTTGGGTTATTCTGGCCTCTGGTCCAGCAGATTCTGCTTCTCCACGAACATCGTCTCGGTTGGCGGGTGGCACCTCTTCTCGGGTTTCGTTTTGAGCCGGGTTGGAACGTCTCGTAGTCACCATGACGGATTTGTTTTTCGTAAGAACAACTTATCGTTCCCACAGACGGCGCCAAACTGTTGGTACAGTTTCCGGTATGGTGACGTGTCGCCTGGTGATTCGCTGCTGGGTTCTGATCTACCACTATAATCCTGCAAAAAGAACAAATAACTCGTCGGGGGTGCCGACTACGCCCACTCCGATGCCTAAGTCAGGTCAAATCAATTTTCTGAAGAGTGTTTTCAATCTCAAGAGCTCAGAGAATTCGTTGTTTCATACCTGGTGCGACAGTCTTATTTATAGGCCGGACTTGCAGTCTTACCAGAGTTCTTGACGCCTAGTTGGATTAGGAGTTTGAGTCCTAGCTTGGTTGAACTTTAACCTTATCTTTAGGGAATTCGAATGAGATTGTAGAGTCCGAAGTTGATTGCGTTTGTACCTCTTTAATCTTAATTTCGTATCAATAACTACCTTATCCCATTAATTATGGGATTGTGGCTTATCCCTGATCTTCTGGGATTCTATCCTTATCGCATTCTAAAACAACTGCGGCATACTTCATCCAACCTTCGAGGTGATAATATCCGAGATGTATTCGCTCCGACTTGGAGATCTCGGGATATCGCCGCACCATAGCAGGGTTGTGTAAGGCCGAGATGTTGTTACTCCGAGACGTTGTCACACCGACTTGATATCACCCCGAGGCAATATCACTCCGAGGCACAAATATTCGAGATATGTTCGCTCCGATCAGACTAGGAGATCTCGGGATATTTTATACCGTCACCTAGAATGTTAAGACCGAGACGTCTCTATACCTAGACGATCTTTCCTTTGCTGGGTCGGAACGAATGTACGAGACTTAACTCCGAGATGTTTCAGAATCCACGTGTCCTTAGGGTTAATATTATCCCCAACACTGCTCTTAAAAGTTCTTCCCGAAGATACACTCGTACTAAGAGAGAACAGCTGCGCCTGTTCAATCCTGCAGTTTATGAAGATGCAAGAGGCTTGAAGATTTCATCCTCTTCTGTCACTGAAGCTGAAGCGCAAGGAGCGGGTCTCTATAGGCCCCCTCCTCAACAATGAAAACACTTGCTTGGAATTGCAGAGGACTTACCCGACCTTCTGCAATTCGCAGCCTCAGGGTACAAGTCAGAAAGCATTCCCCTGATGTTCTTTTCCTTTCTGAAACCAAAACTCTGCCTTCTGTTGCTTCTAATATTTTGAACAATCTTGGTTACTATTCGTTAGTTCATGTTCCCCCTGTTGGATCAAAGGGTGGACTTTTGTTGGCTTGGCGCAATGGAGTTGATCTTGAATGCTTTGCGACCAACAAAAATAATATAAGTGCTTGGTGCTATTCTGATCCACCCAATAACCCATGGATATTATCTTGTGTGTATGGTCCCCCTTACAACAAAGATAACACTGATTTCTGGAAAAATTTAGCTGCTATAGGTTCTAAATATTATGGGCCTTGGTTGTGCATAGGAGATTTCAATCAAATTTTAGATCAGTTTGAAAAATATGGGGGTCGGCCCTATGCAAGTTCTTCAAATGATGCATTTCGTAGTTTCCTGAATACTCGTGGATTAGTTGACCTTGGATTCTCTGGTTCCCCGTTTACATGGTCGAACCATAGATATGGCAGGCATCTCATTAGAGAAAGACTGGATAGAGGTGTTGCATCCACCCAATGGATACATCTTGTTGGGGATAAAATTAACCCTAAGGACACGTGGATTCTGAAACATCTCGGAGTTAAGTCTCGGACATTTGTTACGACCCATCTAGAAGTTACTTCTAGGATATTCGTTACAACCCATCTCGGAGTTAAGTCTCGGACATTCGTTCCGACCCAGCAAAGGAAAGATCGTCTAGGTATAAAGACGTCTCGGTCTTAACATTCCAGGTGACGGTATAAAATATCCGTAGATCTCCTAGTCTGATTGGAGCAAACATATTTCAGATATTTGTGCCTTGGAGTGATATCGCCTCGGGGTGATATCAAGTCGGTGTGACAACGTCTCGGAGTAACAACATTTCGGCCTTACACAATCCTGCTATGGTGCGGCGATATCCCGAGATCTCCAAGTCGGAGCGAATACATCTAGGATATTATCACCTCGGAGGTTGGCTGAAGTATGCCGCAGTTGTTTTAGAATGCGATAAGGATAGAATCCCAGAAGATCAGGGATAAGACACAATCCCATAATTAATGGGATAAGGTAGTTATTGATACGGAATTAAGATTAAAGAGGTACAAACGCAATCAACTTCGGACTCTACAATCTCATTCGAATTCCCTGAAGATAAGGTTAAAGTTCAACCAAGCTAGGACTCAAACTCCTAATCCAACTAGGCGTCAAGAACTCTGGTAAGACTGCAAGTCCGGCCTATAAATAAGACCGTCGCACCAGGTATGAAACAACGAATTCTCTGAGCTCTTGAGATTGAAAAAACCCTTCAGAAAATTGATTTGAACTGACTTAGGCATCGGAGTGGGCGTAGTCGGCACCCCCGACGAGTTATTTGTTCTTTTTGCAGGATTATAGTGGTAGATCAGAACCCAGCAGCGAATCACCAGGCGACACGTCACCATACCGAAAACTGTACCAACACATCTCTTCCCTACTTTCTCAATTCAACATCTACCTGCTCATGCTTCAGATCATAATGTCCTGCTTCTGAATACTGTTACTCCAAATTCTAATCTCTCTAAGCCTTTTCGATTTGAGGAATTTTGGACTAAGGATCCCTCCTGTGCTGATGTCATTTCCTCTACTTGGAGCTCGACCTTGTTGGGTAGGTCATCATACATTCTTGCACAAAAGTTGAAAACTACAAAGGTTGCTCTCAAAGTCTGGAATTCTATTCATTTTGGTAATATACAATAGAGAATACATGTTCTGTCCTGTCAACTGGATGCACTTCAGAGATCTCCGAACTATTCAAACTTATGCAGTGAGGAAATGGTTATTAAAAAAACTCTGGATAACCTTTATCTTCAGGAAGAGATCCTATGGAAAAATAAATCTAGAGAAACTTGGCTAACTTGTAAGGATCTAAATACTAGATTCTTTCATGTTTCTACTCTCATCAAAAGAAGAAGAGCCTCTGTCGATTTTCTCAAACTACCCTCAGGAGCATGGATTACAGATCGAAGTGACATTGGGAATTGTTTCTCCTCACATTTTACTTCGCTCTTCTCTACTTCAAATCCATCCTGCCCAGATGAGCTCCTTTCTCTTTTTAAGAACTCCATCTCTTCTGAAGTAATGTTAATCTTTGTACCATACCATCTGAGCAAGAAATTTTCAATGCTCTCTCTAGCATTGGCTCTACAAAGGCTCCAGGACCTGATGGATTCACAGCTCTCTTCTACAAGAAGTATTGGAATATTATCAAAGATGTTGTTCTTAGCAGTGTATGAGACTTCTTCTTGAAAAATTATCTTCTTAAAGAACAAAACCATACTTTCATTGCTCTAGTACCAAAACAATTAGGACTTGCTTCAGTCAACCATTTCAGGCCTATTAGCCTTTGTAACATTATTTACAAAATCATTTCAAAATCTTGGCAAACCGCTTTAAGCTCTTACTTCACCATTTCATCTCTCCCTTCCAATCTGCCTTTGTTCCTACTAGAAATATCCAAAATAATTCTATCCTAGCTCATGAACTTATGCACACAATGAAAGCAAAAAGAGGGAGAGGTGGATTAATGGCTCTCAAAATAGACATGGAAAAAGCATTCGACCGAATGGAATGGAGTTTCCTCTTGGCCATTTTAGCCAAACTAGGTTTCCACCCTACTTGGATCAACTGGATTCGTATATGCGTCACCTCACCTTCATTCTCCATACTCATCAATGGAAGCCCATTTGGTTTTTTCACTCCAGCACGAGGACTTAGGCAAGGTGATCCGTTAACTCCGTTCCTATTTATTTTAGGAACGGAGGTCTTCTCAAGACTGTTATTCAGACAATCTTCCCTTGGCCTCCTAAAAGGTATTAAACTGGAAAGGTCTTGTAATCCCATTTCTCATCTCTTGTTTGCAGATGATCTTCTCATATTTACCAAAGCTACTTCCTCTAAAGCTTCCGCCATTAAAGATTGCCTTGATTTATATTGTCAATGGTTTGGGCAAGCTGTTAATACGACTAAGTCTTCAATTATGTTCAGTAAAAATACTGCAAGCTCCGCTATCAACAGTATCAAAGAAATTCTCCCTTTTAAATCTACTGCAGCCACTGCTTCCTATCTGGGACTTCCATTTTTCATTGGAAAATCAAAAAAGGAAGCTTTTCAATCTATACTTGCAAGAGTTTTGGGGAGACTTGAAGGTTGGCATGCTAAAACTTTATCTCAAGCAGGAAGAACAGTGCTCATCAAAGCCACTGCATCCTTTATACCATCCTATACAATGAGTACCTTTTTTCTACCAAAATCCCTTTGCACAGCTCTGGATAAAGGATTTAAAGATTTTTGGTGGGGATTCCCAAAAGGAAAATCTCATAACCTCTCTCTTAAATCTTGGCGTTCTATTTGCATTCCATGTCATCTCGGAGGTTTGGGTATCCGAATTATGTATGATGTTAATCTTGCATTGATTACTAAACTTGGGTGGAAACTTTTGTCTAATCATGACTGCTTCTGGGTGAATCAGTTACGTCAGAAATATATCAGATATGGTTCCTTTCTATCTTCCCCAGACTTGGTAAATGCGTCATGGCTCTGGAAAGGAATTCTCCGATGTAAATCTCTACTTATATCTGGGACATGTCTGCAAGTCTCCATCACCTCTCATTTCCTTGTTTGGACAATAGCCTGGATTCCAACCTTGTCTAATTTCAAACCAGCCCCGAAAAATCCAGGTAACAGAGAACTCCCTTACTTACTCATTTCAGATCTATTTATCCTAGGCACATCTCAGTGGAACACTACCAAAATTCTTTCCCTGTTTGATGATTTTTCTGCACAAGAAATTATCAAACTTCATATATCCTCTGATGTTAGCCCAAAATACTTTATGGACTCCAGCTCAATCTGGAAAGTATTCAATTGGTTCAGCTTGCCTTTCTATCTTAACTAGAAATCATCCAGACTTGATTATCCCCTCCTCACAACCTTTTTGGAAGAAACTCTGGAAATTAAACTTAAATGACAGGCTGCGTCTGTTTTTATGGAAAATTGCATGGAATATACTTCCAACTACTTCCAGAATCAATTCCATCTTACCTCTTCCAAATAGACAACCAGAATGTCCTCTTTGCAAAATTGCATATGACTCTCTTCACCATTTATTTTTCAACTGCATTTTTGCACGGTTTGTTTGGAGACATTCCTTTTGGCCTCTGGATTCCTCAGCTTTTGATTTCAACACTATGGCAGATTGGATACAACATATTATCTCTCCAGGGATTTCTCTGAATATACCTTCAATTGATCATCATAAATTTCAGATTTTTGCCGTGGTAACCTGTGATCTTCTATGGTTTTATAGAAATAAATTTTATCATGAAGGAATCACTATTGACATCCGCCTTATCTTGAAGCATATCAATACTGTTACTATGGAGCACTATAATGGCTGGCACCCCTTTCATCCTGTTGTAACTGAGACATGGATTCCTCCTACATCACCTTGGGTGACTATTAATTTCGATACAGCTATTATGGATTCTTTCTCAGCTCAAGCTGCAGTATGCAGAAATTCAGAAGGTCGCATTCTCCATATGGCTTCTCAAATCTCTTCATCATGCAATCCAAATTATGGAGAAGCCCTTGCAGCGAAGTTAGCAGTCTCTTTGGCAGCTTCTTTACATCTTGATCACTTTATTTTGGAAGGTGATTCACAAGTTGTCATCTCTACTCTCCGACATCCAAATGTTTATCAAGATTTGAGGATTTCATGCCTCATTTTGAAAATGATTAGATCCATCTCAGCCTCTTCCTCTTGGAAAGTTACAAAAATTTCAAGAAGTGCAAACTTTTGTGCCCATTATGTGGCACATTGGGTCGCAACCAAATCATTTTCTGATAGCATTCCCACTTATCCTTCTCCTTTACCTTCAATTCCTATTGTAAGTGGTAAAGACCCCCCCCTCTTTCTTGAGAGGTGGTAGGCATCTTTCCACCTAGTTCTAGTTTTTTCCCTGTTGCTTGTTTTTTTCAAAGTATCTATAAAAAAAAAAATAATAATATGACTTTTAAAAATGATCATTTATTTAAAATTCAATAATAATTAATCACATGGCAGAAAATATAAAAACACAAAAAATAAAAATAAAAAAAATTCAAGGGTTTTGACCCTTGGGCCACCGACCATCCCTAAGGGCTAAAACGCTTCAATTTTATTTTTTATTTTTAAATTAATTTTTAATGATTTTTTTTTTTTTTGTAATTTGTTATATTGTGACACGTATCAACCCCTGAGGGTTGATACGTAGCGGACCGTTAGTTTTTGGATAAAAAACCTAACCGAGGTACTAATTTAATTTTTTCTCAAAATTAAAATGTTATCTGTGATACGAATTAAAATTCAAAGATTAAAATATAAAGTTTTCAAAACTAGAACCAGATAGGCAGATATGCATTTAACCATAAATTTAAAAATCCCATCCGATCTTTAAATGATATTATTTCTACTCGTAGTCGGGGGAAGCTCTCCTTACCTTATCCATATGGCTCTTTTTAGATTCTCCAACACGTGACGACAATCTCCGTCCTCTCTCTCGCTCTTTCTAGATTCTCCAACACGTGGGGACAATCTCCGTCCTCTCTCTCTCTCTCTCACACAAAGAGAGAAGAAAAGAAACGAATAATCAATCACCACCACTCTCAGAAAAGAAGAAATGCGTAAATAAATATATCTTCGAAATGGCGCATCTACTATTCTTCTCACGCTCTCCCACACCGTCGTCTTTGAGCTTCTCCACCTTCTTCCAAATATCCTCTAAACCATTCCACACGCTCGGGATTTCCTCTTCTCCTACTTCTCCAATTGGTGCTCCGAACAGAAGGCCAGGGCACCACCTGATGCTTTCCAATCCTATCTCTTCGTCCGCGGATTTCGACATTCTTTCCACAACCGGTACGCCATTCAAGTCTCTGATTCTTGGTTGTATGGTATTGGGTTTCTGTTTGGTAACTGAGAAAAAGGAAGGAAGAGTTGGCGAATGTGTGTGTTTTGAAGATAAAGTTTTTCTTTCAGAAAATTCTACCACAATGCTCGCCTTCCTCCACTAACGCTAATAGATAATGATACCCAATTTCTGGTTTCTTTCTTTTTCCTCACTTTTCTCAGCTTCCATACGGAAAGTTAGAAATTTGTTTTCCTTGTCTTTTCACTTTCTCGTTGTTTCCACATTTGGTGGGTTTTGGCAGAGTGTTCTGATGGCAGTGTGATTTTCCGGTTTGGAAATGCGAGCGAGGTCGAAACAATTGATGAAAAAGAGACTATTAACAAGGACTTTGGACATAATTCA
Source organism: Alnus rubra (assembly GCA_028654335.1). Classification (NCBI taxonomy): domain Eukaryota; kingdom Viridiplantae; phylum Streptophyta; class Magnoliopsida; order Fagales; family Betulaceae; genus Alnus; species Alnus rubra. The sequence goes on from JAJPGS010000754.1 coordinate 855,116, forward strand.
TGTGAAGAAGTTGAATCTTGTGCTGAGAGAGGACAAAGAAGTAATTCAGCTGAAGTGGATGATCTTGTTGATCTCATCTCTGCATGCGGAGAGGATGGTGGGGTTGTTGATGCTGACAGTAGTGTGGTTAAACCAGTTACTGATTTTACGTTAGAAACCAATGTGCATATTCAGGAAGATTGTGTTGAAGATGATAAAAATGTAATTAAGAGTGCAAGATCATTTTCCGACGATGTAAACATGAGAAATCCTAAGAATGAAGTTTACACATTGAGTACTTCGTTGAGTTCGGATGTGGTTTCTGATTTAGGAATGGTTAGTACTTGTAAGGAAGTTTCAGATGAGAAGAGTGTTGGTGAAATTACAAACCAATTGGTTAGTACTTCTAAATCTGACTCCATTGAAGTATCTGGTAGTTATGCTTCTGAAAGAAGTAGCACAGAGAATGCTGATATTGGGGTTGCTTATCCCTCTAAGGCTGACAAGGAGCCTAGAGTGGATACAATGAAGAATTACGTGACTGGTGAAAAAAGTAATGACTGCAATGTGACTGAAGTAATGCATGGTTCCACTCCATTTGAGGCCAGACCAGTTCTCAATGAGGAGACACGCCATAGTACAGTGGATGACAAGGAGCCTAGAGTGGATACAATGAAGAATTACGTGACTGGTGAAAACAGTAATGACTGCAATGTGACTGAAGTAATGCATGGTTCCACTCCATTTGAGGCCAGACCAGTTCTCAATGAGGAGACACGCCATAGTACAGTGGATGACAAGGAGCCTAGAGTGGATACAATGAAGAATTACGTGACTGGTGAAAACAGTAATGACTGCGATGTGACTGAAGTAATGCATGGGTCCACTCCATTTGAGGCCAGACCAGTTCTCAATGAGGAGACACGCCATAGTACAGCGGATGAATCTGTTGATGCAGATAAAATTGAAAACTCGATAGCGGTAAGTCCTGATATACTTTTCTTTATGTGGTGAGCTTTATCCTTGGTTTGGCTTTCATCGACTATTAGCAACTCATTGCATCATTATGCTTGTTATAGTTGTAGAAGATGATATCAACTATCATCTGAAGCGATATTTCAACCATTCCTCTCTCTCTCTCTCTCTCTCTCTCTCTTCGTTCAATTATCAGGGGAACTGATAATTTTTATTGAAATAAGGGTAGCAATGGGAAATTTGTGGTATCTCACTACCCCTTCCTCCTTTTGCTGTTACTTCTATGTGAAGAAGCAATAGTACTCTCCATTATGTCCCTTTAAGTTTTCAATATTCTCTCTTATTACTTGACCTGAATTAGTTTTGTTCTCTTTCATTTTATTTTTTTGCACCTGTAAATGTTATAAGTTATGTCATTAAGCATAAAGTATGGGTCATTAATGGCTTGTCAGTTGTCAACTCTGCAATGGTTAGAAGACAAAGATCATTGCAATTTTAGGGCAAGGGTACAAATAGAAACTTAGGCCACACTAGGAGGGTGAAAAGTGTTATTTACCCCAAAAGATTTTGTAGGTAGAGCTAAGAGAAGCAGAACTCTGATGACAATGGAAAATGTTAGTTGTATTAGAGTCTGTTTGGGATTGCGTTAAAGAGCTTAAAAAGTGTTTTTTTTTTTTTACTTAAAAAGCCACACCAAGCAAAAATAGGTCCGTTTGGTAAAAAACTTAAAAAACACTTTTTTGCTCTAAAAAAGTGAAGCTTGAAAATGAGGCTTTTTCTATAAACGAAAGCTCTATTTTCTAACACAATCCCAAAGAGGCTTTTAGTATATCAGTTTTACAAATGCTGACTATAACATGTGGCTGCTAATCTTTAACCAAAAACAAAAAAGGAAACAATAGAAAACAAAGTGTGGCTTCCATCTGCCATTTATGGATAATAATATTTATGATTAGTGGACAAAATTGTCAAGTGAAGCATCAGTAAATCTCTTCTTATGCTGGATCAGATATGTAGCTCAATCAGTAAGTTTCTGCCAGATGTTGAGTGTTCTCTGTTGCCTGTTGGTAGCTTTGGTTGTGTGAAGAAGGCTTTATCAATGGGATTTTCTAGGTTATTTTTGGTAAATATTCTACTGATGTAAAGGGAACAAATGGGTTGCACTTATTAAAAGAATATAAAAAGAAATAGAAAAAAATGGGTTGGACTTCTGGAAGAGTATTAGGGCTGGTCGGGAGGTGTTTTCTAAGTATATCTGATTTTACATTGGGTTTGGTAGTCAGGTTTGTTTTTGGCATAAGTTATGGTGTCAAGAGGCTCCTTTGAAGGTTGTGTTCCCTATGTTTCTATGGAAAATTGTGGGCTGGTGTGATGGCCATCTGTTATAGAATTCATGTTTATATGGCCAATGCATGATTTACAGTTTTGAGTGACTCATTTCTTTCCTTGACAAGTTGTATTTTGCTTGAGCTCATGGAACTGGGAGATAGAATGTGATCAACATTATTTTAGAGTTGAAGCTCGAGGTTGAACCTTCATTTTTGGGGTTGAGAGGGAATTTTTCATATAGGCTTTCCTTGGAGATATGCTTTGTGGACATAAGTACCAGAAGAGTGTCATTTTTTTTTTCTCTGACTGTAGCAAGGGGGAAGCTTCTAACCTTGGAGAATCTTGGAAAGTTATAAAAGTTGCAGTATTGATGCTGCTTGTGTAAAGTTAGTAGAGAAAAAAAGGGGATCATCTTCTTCTTCATTCCTTCTTTAAGAAAAAGAAAAAAAAAATGAAGTGAATTGGTGCCCCCTGGTTCATTACTACTTCAGGCTCTCCTATTTTCACTGTTTAGGAGTATGAGCGCTATGCCTTGGAGTGTTATGGAGACCCTGGCATGGTGGAAAGGGTGTCTTGGTAGACAACAGTGCATGGTGATCCAGAATGCCATTCTTTCATGTTTAACGTGGTGAATTTGGTGAAAAAGAAGTGCTTTAACATTTGAGGGCATTTAGCTTTTCAGCGAATCAATCGAAGCTTCTATCTTCAGGTTGATTTTTTGAGTGGATGACGACATCTAGTTCCTTCTTGCTATTTGTTCAAATTGATAGAGTCTTCCATTCGAGGGTGTGATGGAAAATCTGAAGTAGTGATGACTGGCAATATATGTGTATTAATGTAAAAATAGTCCTTGAACCAAATGACATCTCCTCTGACAATGAATAAAGAATGGAGGAAGAAGTTACAGATTCAATATATGAGTACATGTATCCAAAAACAAAAAAAAAGGAAATTATGAAGAGGGTTGCTATATTATGTTGCAATTTTTTAACGTTCATTATGAGCAATTTTCTCATTTATAGATTCTTTTTTCCATAAGTATGTATTCCCGTAAATAACCTGGTAGTTTCTCAGCTGCTGATTCAGCACTTGCCCTTACAATAAATTGAATGAAATACTTGGTTCTTGTAACTGTTTTTTAATGGCATAATTCTAGGGATGGCAATGGGGGCAGTGTAGGGCGGTGTAGTCCTTATTCCCATCTCATGTTGAATTTTCATTACATAACCCTGATCTGCCCACCCCATTGATCCAACAAAGCCAAGCAATTTCAAGAAGAAAATAAGCTTTATAGCTACTAAAATCTAGGATCTTCAAGAAGAAAAGAAGATCAAAAAAGAGAAAAAAATGAGGTGATAGGTTACAGTAAAAATCCATCCCCTGTCCATGGGGTGACAGGTTATAGTAAAATGAGGTGATGGATTAGCGAAAAGATAATCTATATGTAGGGCTGGGTGGGCCGGAGAGACCTAAACCCCCAATACTGGTGGCGAGTTATAGTAAAAGCCTAAGTGCCCACCCCACTCCTATTTAGTGACCTCTGTACCCGCCCCACTAAAGGCAGAGCATAGCTGGTGACCCTTTTAACGCACTCCTTTGCCATCCCTACATATTTCTAATATTTAGACTTAAATTTATGGAGCTTGCATTCTTTCTTGAGATGATCATCTTGACCTGATATAGTAAATTTACTTTATTCTTAGAACTTGCAGATTTTGTTTAACATCAGTAAATTTTTGACTTTGCCCTTATTCCTTATCCATCTGCATACAAAAGTGCTGAAAACCATTTGCAATGCATCTGATGTTGGACATGTGTTTTTTTGGCATTCCTAGAAGATGATTAAGCTTGTTCTGGTGTTGATTTTGGTTCATATGATGCTGAAGATGTGCTCCTGCAAGCCCTTTAATTCAAGTTTCGTTGATTTACTGCCCATTACTTGAACATGATTATCTTTGAAAGCTCCACCCAATCTTTTCAAGTTAGATTATTTTATGAGCTACTTGTTAGAATATTAAATAAAAAAATAGTTTTTATTTCCGTTTAGAATATCGATTTGTGATAAATTTATAATAATAGAATAGAATAGAATTATAAATTCTATACAAAAAAAATTGGAATGCCATTTCAAATTCCTTAACTTTATCTCGTTATATATTTTAGTTTTTTTTATAGAATATTTATATATTTTAGTTCTTTATAGAATATTTATATAAAATCAAATCCAAAGTGCAGTGAAACCGCAAGAGTTTTATTTGTATTGTATAAGATTAATCTATATTATATATATTAGAAATAGGATTATAGTGGATGAATCTTGAGACGTGACATGTGCCATAACAAACAAGCGAAACTAAGTGGTTCGATAAAAAAAAAAAAAGGAATTGTTGTTTTGACGAAACAATTATGGATGATGTGACAATTAAATCTTTTTTTTTTTTCCGTTTAAAATTTTGGCACAATTGGCAATTTAACATGATATTAGAGTAGTTTATATAAGTTTAAATTTTTGGAACAATTGGTGATTTAATATGATATTAGAATAGTGTTCCAGCGTTCAAACGCTAACTTCACACTATACATCTATTGCAATTAAGTATTCAATGTGTTGTGCTCTATTTATTGAGGAGGAGTTTAGACCTACACATAAAGAGGATTGTTAGAATATTAATTAAATAATCAAATTCATTCTTTCCTATAAGCTTAAACATTTGGGATAATTAGTGATTAAATTCATCATTTCTATTTATACTCACTCAATACTTGATTATGTACCATAAAAGAAAATTCTCTTTTATTTAGTATACATGCCTAATACTTCCTGATATAGATACAACATGGATACATTTTAGGATACACTTGAGATTAAAGTTTAATTTTCAGAACAGAAAAGAGATATTGGACTTTTATTTAAAACTTTTATAAAATGAAATATTATGAACACGGGATTTAAAATATGATTTTTAAAGTTTATGTGGAGTCAAATTAAAGGAAAAAAAGAAAAAGAAAGAGCTGATTTTTACCAAAGGAGGTCTAAAATAGTTCTTATTCATAATTAGCTTCTCTTCCCTAAACTTCTTTGTTCTTATCATTCTTTCGCTTCTCTTTCCAAAGACCTTGAGTCGTATTCTTTCGTGATTTTCTATTTCTTTTAAGCATGCTTGAAGTATTTTGATATACGCTATTCATGTTTTAAAATGAAACTTAATATAATCAATAATCATTTACATTTATGTATGTATTATTTTATTCATATCCTTAACGTATGGTATCGTATCCTAAAATTTTGTAGGATGATGTATCCATATATTCATGTTGCATTGCACCTGTATCCTAAATTGATGTCAGATTTTCTATATAATTTCCATTTTCTCCTAATTACACGATGCTGTCAACAATTGATTTTTTATTTTTTACTTTTATTTCTTCTTCTGTTTATAAATAGATATTATCTGCATCTTTGCTTCTTTTAGAAGCCTACTGTTTTGCTGTAACCGGCAATTTGCTCATTAAGCTTGTAATATTGCAAAACCCAAGCAATTCTGTATTTTTTTCTCATATATATAAATTTTTATAGTTAGATGACAGTGCCCCTTCCTTGAATTGGAAGGAAGAATTCACTGTGTGTGATACACATGAAAGCAGTGCTGATAGAGTAACAAGTCTCAAAGCAGTGGAATCGCGTCCCATTGCGAGTAGTAATACTGGGTATGCTACTTTTTCGCTCTCTCTTAACCTTCCAAATGTAATTTTACTTTGTTAAAAATTTGGCGCAAGTGTGTGGTCTGGATGACTTCATTTGCCATAGGGCATCTAGAGTTTTATAGAAGTCACTAGATTGGAATGTTGCACCTATCTTTACAGTAACCATCTGCCTCTGCTTTATACCAAGTCTGGCATGGGTGGCAAAGCTTTGAATACATGCACAATCAGTTGATGTATCTTTGATAGTACCAATGCATTGATGTAACCAGAATTCTATTGGTTATTTGTTGCCCTTCAACTCATTACTTTTGCTTGATGTGTAATCTTTTTCCAAAAGTGTACATAAAAGTCAAACGAAATGAAAGAAATAAAGATGTCCCCCTCCTGTTTTCCATGTATTGCTTAGAAAAATAAAAAGGAATTAAAAAAAAAAAAAAAAAAATCTCACACTTTTCAACCTCTTTCCAATTTGTTTTCATTGTTCTTAGTGAATAGCTTACAACCGAGGAACTCTTTATTCAAATAATTTTTATTAATACAAAAATTCCTCATGAAAATATCATCAATTGCATATTGTACAACATAACAGAGAATTTGACATAAAATCTACCTTTTAATTAAATTTAGAAAAAAATTTAATTGAAAGAAAAAAGATAAAACTTGTGGAATTTGGGTTATGAAAAAACAAAACTAATAAACACTAAAGTATATAGAAATAAAAAGAAATGTCCAAGATTAATTGAATACTAAATTAGAAAATTCAGAGGTAAAATTAAAATGAATGAGTAGCCTTTGAAAGTAATCAATTTGCAAAAAACACAAATAAAATATCTTTTGATGCCAAAATTTAGAATATTGTTTAGAAGCACATATATAGATAGTATGTATAGATGTGGTCGTCATTTCTATTTTCTTATGCAGATTATTGAAATACATATAAGCCTGTAATAAGTAATTGAAAAATGCATATGAGAATACCATGTATTTTGGACACATGCCACTTTAATAGACTAAATTAATGTAAGTTTAGAGGAAAACCTTATCCTTACCAAATTGTTTGCTAGCAACCTCAGGTGAACTAGGTGTGAAAGTGAATTATGCACTGTTAAAAACAAGCTAAAGTGATGAGATGATTGAGAATGAATGGAAGGCAACATTTATCACTTTTATATGCTAAAATAAAGTGATATTATGACCAAAAATATTGTGCTTTTGTGTATGCTTCATGGCCTCGGCAGGGGCGGAACAAGAATTTTAGGTGAGGGACAAAAATTAAAAGAATGCTTTTTGAAGGATAAAAAATTAATTTTAAAGAGCCTATCTTACTTATAAATAACATATAAAAAACTTTTCCAAAAAAAAAAAAAAACATATAATTTAGAAGAAATTTTAAAAATTTTGAGGGCTGCTGCTCCAAATAAAATTATTACTATTTTCTTTTTTGCTTGCACGCCCGAAAGGCATTTCTGCAATTTGCAAAGATGTGAACTGTGCGGTTAAGTTCCTGTTGCATATGGACTATCTCATAATCATTGTCTAAATTACTCAAATTACTAATATGGACTTTTTACAAATAGAAGCCACCATATGGGTTATATGGTCTATCCTATACCCTTTACAAACAAACTACAGAGAAAAATTATGCACCGTTAAAAATTATTACAAATTAATCAAAATCCAAATATAAGTAAGGGTTAAAACAATAGCACTATTCCTAAGGTAGTGACTATATTAGATCACTTGTTTTCAAGAAACAAAATATGACCCTCCTACAAAGCAAACAATGATCTATAATTAATTTATGTTATTTGTTGAATTAACTCACTACGTATCCTAAAAGCTTAAAGTTGATAAAAAGATGTGAATTTAATTATTTAATTGATATTTTAACACTCGCTCTTACGTGTGGGATCAGACTGCACGTAGAATATTTTAATTGAAATGATAGTAAACTGTAGAGTTAAGATTCGAACTCACGATCTTTGCTCTGATACCATGTTAAATCACCATTTATCCTAAAAGTTTAAGCTGATAGGAAGATGTGAATATAATTATTAATTGATATTTTAACATAAAAAGGGAAAAGAGAAATTAAGGCTTTTGTCCCCTTATAGAGGAGAAATTCTATAATTGTAATTTTCAATTTTTATTTTTATTTTTATTTTTTTAATTTTTACTTTATTATTATTTTTATTTTTTTTGTATTCTCTCTCTAGAAAAAGGTAGGATCTTTGAAGGGAAGATCACATGTGAGTAAGTATCTATTCAAGTTAACTCTGAAAGGATATCTAGTATTTTGTTCCTCATGTTTGTTTATTATTCATTCACAGGGAGGAAATCTCCACAGAAGGATTATTCCTATACAATGGTGCTGCCTTATTGCCACATCCGACTAAGGTATCTTCTTAATTTCCTTGTTTTATGTCTTGATGCTTTAGTAGTTGCATATAAAATCTTAAAAATTTAAAAGAACTTTGATACTGACAAATGAGAGTGGTAGAATTTAATTAGTCTCAATTTATTTCAAATTTCTATCGATTGGTTTCATTTTGCTTTCATGGTTTACCCATCTTCCTCTTTATCAACTTTTAGATTTTTTTTTTTTCAATGATAGATCTTAACCAATTTCTGGATATGTTCTGTTTTTTAAATGCTAGATTACATTTAGTTGATAATGTTAAATTACCAGTTATTCTAAAAGATTAAGCTGACAGGAAATAGTGATACACTCCCGCTTACCTTTGGACTCAAACTTTTCCTTAACAAGTGAAGCTTAACAAGAATATTTAATTGAATGGGGAATAAACTATTAAGTTTAGGTTTGAACTTAAAACTTCTGTTATGGTATCATGTTAAATCACTAGTTATTCTACAAACTTAAGTTGATGGGAATGATGAATTTAATCATTTTCTTAATATTCTAAAAATTAATAAATGAAATTTATATTGCTATATGTTTATTGTGTGCGCGCATGTGTATATGTATGCATATGTATACATACATACATACACATAAATGAATGTATATATTAAAATTGATGGATACATAGACATGTTTTGTCTTTTTTTTTTTTTGAAAGAAAGTTGAAACTTTCATTGATAACAAACGCACGTTACAACTAACAATACATCATTCATACAACATACAACCAATGCAGCATTCCTCCATCCACCCTTGAGGTGTACATTCAATTTAAGTCAAAGACTCAAATAATTACAGACAGTTGCAACTAAAAAAATTCAACCAACAGAATGGTGCCTCTACGTTGACATAAACCTTTACTTGAACAAGGAGTCGGTCACACAAATTGGGCAAAAGCCAATGACTGAATTAGTGCACGCACAATGCAAACTGTCAGAGAAACCCACATCTAAAACAAACACAGGAGAGCTCAAGGAGGATTCTGTCTTCCGGGAGAGCCACCATCTGTGGCGGCGCGTGTAACACACGCGCCGGCACCAGAGCAACCCTTCAACCCCCAAACACAGAAAAACCTCCGAACACCACCAGCCTCACCATACACGGCGAAAACACGCGGTTTGTGGCCCTCACGCACGGCCCAAATCAGAAAGAAAACACTGGCGCGTGAAGCCCACGCACCTACCACCGGGAAACCGTACGGCCGTGAAGAGCGGCTGAAGCACCGGAGACTGACGGCGAATAAGGCTAGAGGGCGCGTGTCCACCAGAAGACGACGGAGAATCGTAGATCTAGCCTCCAAAATCCGACCATGAGAACTCAAGGCCACTGAACTCCGCCGTCAATACACCGAGATCAACCACACCCCTCCGACACCATCCACAGAGAACTCTTGCTACCACAAACTAAAAACTAGAAAAAACAAACAAACTCCATCGGATCGAAACCCAGGAGACAAAACTTCCACACCCCTAGAGGGTGGGAGACTAAAACCCCAAAAAAACCAAGGGATGAGGGACGCCTCCCTCCCCCACCACAACAGCCAGAAAACGCCCTCTCTCTCTCTAGAAAAAACGGGAGCCTCTCTCTCAATCGTCAAGAAGAAGCAACTTTTAAAGTGCATGTATAGACATGTTTTGTCTTAAGCATTTCACATTTACACTTTTCTGGGGAAGAATAGAACAGTTGGCATGGATAGGATGGAAAAGAGAACGGAGAAATAAAATCTATTTGTTTGGTAAGAGGGAAAAAGAAATGAAAAATGAAAACAAAAAAGTGGGAGAGGGGGATAGAGGGAGAGCCAAAACCCTTCCAGGTCCACTATGTTTAATTTGCCAAAAGTTAGGTAGATTGGAACTCTTCCTCCATTCCTTGCACAATTTTAAAATTTTTCTGTGTATTATTATGTACAACATAGGGTAAAATCAATAAATTGATGACAAAATGGTGGTCCCCTTTCCCTTCATTCCTCAACCAAACAACCAGTGGAAGAGGTGGACTCCTCTTCCCCCTACCTCCTTGCTCCTTCATCCTTCCTCTCTCCATTGTCTTTTCTGTCTCTTCTATCAAACATAGGTTTAGTCTGGCCAGTAGATTTTATACAGCAAATACCTGTGCAGGGGCTTTCATGCTTTTATGCTGAGCCACTCTTGTTGGTAACCAATTCTTTTTAAATTTGTATTTAGTAGAACACACGAGTTGAGCTTTTGTGTTGATGTGACTTTCACAAATTTTATCTTGCCTATGCTCTTGAGTTGCAAGAGTATAGATTGGTTCAGGTGTGCATAGGGCTGGGGACCCCTATTGGTGTGATTGGTCTTCAATGTCAGTATAAAAGAATTTGAATGCCAGTATCCTTCCATTTTAGGGGTCAATAAAAGGTTTTGGGTTACTTTGATATTTGTTTGTGTGATTTTGGCTTTTATTCAAACATTAAGGATCAGTAATTCAGAAATAATAATTGCCAGGCATTGACAGGTGGAGAGGATGCTTATTTTGTTGCTTGCCAGAACTGGCTAGGTGTGGCTGACGGAGTTGGCCGGTGGTCTCTGGAAGGTATTCATTTTGTGATATGTACCGTTGCATAAGGCGTCTAAGCTTATTTTCTTTCTCTTGAATGTACCACTAAAGAAGAGGCCAAATATTGATTTCTTTCATTTTTTTTAATCCATGTTAGATACTTCACTCAGACTGAAATATGACATAAAACAAATCTTACTCGCCTAGGTGACAATCTGCTAAATTTAATTTTACTCCATTTATTTTCATCTCTCTTGTACTAAAAAAATTCATACTGAAAAATATCATTGCCGGTTACTGCAGTTGAAAACTAGGAAAATAAGAAATGTCTTTTTGAGTAGACATCATATATTAATATTCTCAATATCACTACCTCACTTTCTGAAAGTCATCACTTTTTCTTCTTCTCTGCTTCATTTGAAGTAAAATATAGTGTGTGGCTATTCTTGTATTTATGTGAAGCAGTCATATTGTGTAATAAATTATACCTCATATTTATACAGTTCGTTGTCTTTACATGGTACATTACTTAAGTCCTTTTAACCAGTCTCTAACATGTCATGAAGGACCCTCATTGTCATCCCTCAAATTCCGAACCTTGTTCTGTACTATAAGAAGATTCAGGACTTTTATCTCTGTGCCATTGGATATCTCAACTAGATCAAGTCCTCTAAACAAGAATTTTCCAGAATCTTTTGCTGCTTTTACTGGCTGGAAAATTAACCTTAACCTCTGATTAAAAGATAAAATCTTGCTGGTATTTGATCAAACAAAACAGCATTTGATCGAAGAAATTAAGGTATTTGTTAACTTTTTCTCGTGAAATCGACATCTTTCTCATGATATACTCCTATCTCAAATTATATTTCTTAGTGCTAAATTTATGATTGTCAATGAAAGTGATTAAATAGAGTAATCTTTCTGTCTTGGTTCAAATTGCAATACATAGTTTCCTTACAAGCACCACGCCCTTGTGTATGACATTAAGTGTTCCCAGCTTGGACTGGTTGAACAAAGTTTCAGATTTCAGTGCATCAACCTGACAATCAGCCTGTTCAGAAAATGTTGGCTAATACACGGAGATTGTGTGCGCACGTGCGTTGCACGTGAATCCTGATCGCTACCGTAACTCCACCACACTTTTCCAACCACCTAAGCCAAGGCCTAAAGGCTAATATCTGTCTCAGATCATGCAAAATCTGTACTGGAACATTTAGATTCTTCTTCTATCTTGTTCTTCAGGCATTAATGCTGGACTATATGCCCGGGAGCTCATGGAGAACTGTGAAAAGATTCTGTCAGATCCCAAAAGTGCTCCAATGACCAAACCAGAAGAACTTCTTATTAGAAGTGCTGCAGAGTCACAATCCCCTGGATTGTCTACTGTTTTGATCGCTTACTTTGATGGTCAGGTATTGATTTCCCCATACTTAAATACTCTAATTTATGCCTATGTTGTAATGAATATTAATAGATTTTAGATGACTTTTGCAATTTATTATCTCTTTGAGGATCTAAACATAGATATGCTCATTAAATCTCACTAGTGATCCTCTCCCGAGGTTGAGAAAATAATGTGTTTGATTGTCAGCTCTAATGCAGTGGTAAAACCTTTTTTCTTTCTTTATTTGGCTAACTAATGAAAATTTATTAAAACAGATGCCAAAAGAAAAAGTGGGCACGATCCCTTTACAAGGGAAAGAAAGGAAAAAGAGGCAAAAAAAGAAAAAGAAAAAAGGAGAGAGATATCGGCATCTAAAATTGGTGCTATGAATTAAACCCATAAAGGACCTGCAGTTTGCAAAGGATGATGAAATTTGAAACAAAAAAAGAAAAGTATCTTTGAGGGAATGTCAAATGAGTCCAATAATCCAAAACAAAGACTAAGACTGAAACAAATAAAAGTATGCCAAAACAAAGACAAATAAGTCCAATAATCCATCCAAAACTGAAACAAAGACTAACGGGCCTGACACATGGAGTCCAAGAGCAAACAAATTGGGCTCAGTACCATTGTGAGTATCTAACTCAAAAGCTTAAGCTAGTTGGTAAAGTCCAACAAGCAGATTTACCCATAATCAAGCATACATCAATCTAATGTGGGATTCCTTAACAAGCATCACACCATCAAAGTTCCTACTATGATACAAGCTGGAACTACTTCCCAATTCCACCCTCAATTCTACCATTCTAATAATCCATCACCTGTACCACCGAGTTTGCATGTGCAATAAAGTAAGATTAGAACCAAATCCCAGAGTTTCCTTGCAAGATTGCAGACTTTGCAGTGTCACAGTAAATAATCAATAGTTCCACAATCCTTATTATACATCATAATACACCTCCTAACGATGGAGTTTTTCCTCTTCACCTGGTTCCCCTCTATAAGGATACCACCAAGGGTGGCATTCCATACCAAGAAAGACATCGCTAGGAAGACGAACTCTCCATTTACCCTTCCACAGGAAGCAACTTCCCCCTAAACCAAACAAATTTTTGTAAATGGATTTAAACTCAAACTAAGGTCTCTAATTGGTCTCCAACGCATAGAAACGAGAATTAAATGAGAAAAAACATCATGAAACTTTGCACAGAAACACTATATAAAAGCACGTCATGAATAGTAAGCTGTTATTAGAGGAGACCATTAATTAATGCAAATACAATAGGATGTCATTGTTTAGTTTGTCTTATAGAGCCATGAAGTTATTGGTTTATTTGCCAGGATAAGGGAAGCTTCTGGTTGTTGAGAAAGTAAATTTTATTTTATAGGTGATGGGGATTTCTTTCCTTCTTTCCATTGTTTTAGAGTTATAAACATTTATAATTTAATGCTTCATGAGCTCTTTTTGCAAGTCTGTAAATCAACTATTACAATCTGAATTTATAGGTTCTCCAAGTGGCTAATATTGGGGACTCGGGATTTATAGTAATAAGAAACGGCGCTGTCTTTAAGAGATCATCTGCCATGGTTCACGATTTCAATTTTCAGTTACTGATTGAGAGAGATGACGATCCCTCAGAGCTCATAGAGGTACATTGGATCAAAGTCTGGTAGTCCAACCAAGTCTTCTAAATTGTATACACATAATGTTTTACAAATCCTTTAGAAGTATGAATGAATTAATGCACTATTAACTCAGTACATTATCCCAACTCTTCATGAAATTGTGTTTTATTTGTGCATTTCTAAGCACAAGTTGAAGAGTTCAAAAGTTATGATAGAACAAGAGAGACGATAATGCTGAAATATATGTTTATGTTTCAGGGATACAAAATTGATTTATATGAAGGAGTTTTGGTATTAAACATGTCTATTTCAGGGGTACAAAATTGATTTGTATGAGGGAGACGTGATTATCACTGCAACTGATGGCCTTTTTGACAACTTGTATGAGCAAGAGATAGCTTCTGTTATATCCAAGTCATTGCAAGCCAGCTTGAAACCTCAGGTGCGCATTAGCAATACTATCTCATTTACATTTTCCAGTAAAAAGAAATGGTAAAAGGACAAAAAAGAAAAAAAAAGAAAAAAAAAAAAGAGAACGAAAAAAGGAATTGATAAACATCAGTTTCAGGGTGCCATATGCAGCGCACGTAATGGTAGTTATTATATGGATGAAAGCATACCATTGCTGTGCTTTTTATAGTTTGTGCACTGGAGGGTCCCTATTTGCAAGAATTTCATTGCATAAAATATCAGACAGCACTCTCCTCGATTCTTGGCCATTAAAATTCTAATACAACTTAAGCACATTTATCTCTGAGGCTGGAATCCAAGCTCCAGCTTGACTTAATATTACCCATAAATGCTAACAAACATAGATAGTTTAGGCCTTTGTTTATAACAACCTTGTAATGCTTTCTAAGATGCTCATTCTTGCGGCTCAGGATATAGCAGAATACTTGGCCACGAGAGCACAGGAGGTGGGGCGATCAACATATGTGAGGACTCCATTCGCAGATGCAGCCAAGGCAGTTGGTTGTGTGGGATATACCGGTGGCAAGATCGATGATGTGACGGTCATTGTGTCATTGGTACAAAAGAGATCCAGCTTTCACTCACAGTAAGCTTGCTCTCCTATTTTATCATTTTTTTTTTTTTTAAAAGAAAAACAATTTTCCAAAATGCTAATATATTTTTAACATAAAGGAGTGTATCGATGGTGCTATTCACTTTAGCAGCTTGGTACAGAAAATCTTAATTATTGCATTGAATGCTAACAAGTTCACTAGCAGGCTGAGACTCTTTTTAGACCCTTTCAATTTTAGGCTTTATTGCTATTGATATCTATACTGGAAGCAATTAATGAGGCTTGGATTTCTTTAAAGTGGAAGGTCTATACATGGCACAATGTGCCCGTCTGACTTGTTTGGATTCATGGATCTTCCTGACGCTCCCCCAGTCCTTTATCCCCATTGAGGGAGTTCTCTAGCTTTGCATTTTAACGTTCAAGTACTCTTCTGCCCATAGAAGTTCATGAAACTGTACAGACATTTTGTTGGTTCAACAATAAAATGTACTTTATATCAAATCCTATGTCGATAGAACTTTCAGTTCCCTTCAAATTTAACTTTGCATGTCTGTATGTGTGTAACTACGCACTGTTGGGGAGTAGAAACATTTCTAAAATTTAGGCAATAACTGTAACCTTTCCCTGTCTTCTAACCCTGGGAAGACTTGAATTTCTTATGAAAACCCATTAGTTTGACCTGAGATCACCGCTAATCAAATCTCTTAGCTAGGTAATGGTTGTCCATATATGCTTGGTCAAGTGTAATCATGGGTTTCTCTCTATCCATTTCCCTGATTTTTTTGAGCTAGATCTTTTAAATGATATTATTAGTTCTCTATGTGGCCTTTCTGTTTTAATTTGGTTTTGTTTAGACCATATTAAAAGCGCTCTTTTTTAAATTTTTTTTTTTTTTAATCATTAAAAGCTTTTTCTTGATTTTAAATAGCCTTGTTTGTGTGACTAAAAGATTGCAAGAGAACGCAAGAATGAGCAATTTATAGAAGGAAGATGATACTTGAAGAGGTTTCCGAGGTGCCCATTGCAGACTTGACCTGAAGGTATTTAATCCGAAGTCCAAAAGAGAATAAAAATCAATGGAAAAGAGATGGTTGGTAGTTTTACTAGTAAGGATTCTTGTTATGATATGGGAGCTTTGGATTTCTGCCACACACCAGAAGCTGGGATAAAGAGATGGTTAAGGGCTATATCCTGTTATGCAAAACATTTGTATTATTGTTAAATTAGCACAAAAATGTGGATGATGTTCCTCTGTCGCACCTTGTAAAGTGTCATTCAGTTACTTGTATTGGGTAAGTTTGTGTCTAATCTTGTATATATTTGTCAAATTTGAAGTCTATCTCCAAAGCTAAATCTTGTATATATTAATTGATGGTAACCCTTTCCCTTCTAAACTCTCCCCATTCGCATATTGAAAATTAAGCTCTTTCAAAGAGCAAGCTTAAGAGAGTGTGAAGACTTGTAATATTGATGGAAAAGTATGAAATTAGAGGATTTTCACATGCAAATTTTCTCTCGAACATATTTTATGCTAACAAGCATCAAACCTAAACCCTTTTGCAATTTTACAAAATATTATTCTATTTATATTTGTTGAAATATATGATGGGAAGAGAATATAAAAGACACAGAGGAAAGAGAGCGGCCGTGGAGAGAGTTTAAAGCTACATCTTGTATATTAGAAGTGCTATAACATGATCTACAAAAAAAAAAAGAAAAAAAAGGGTGTTATAATATGTATTACAGAGGCCTTTATTCATAGAGAGATTATGATTTATGAGTCATGAACAAGTAAACCCTAGAATACATTAGGAAAGAAATAAATTTGGAGAATAATAATAAATATTATTCACATCTTTCTCAAACTCAAGGTGTAAGCTTGACTTTGGAAAAGAACAAGATTTTTTTTTTTTTTTTTTTTTTTTTTTTTTTTGTACTTCACTTGAAATATTGCCGGAAAAGTTGTTGAAGATGATGCCAGATGGTGGTTGGAGTTGGGCAACAGTCGAAGTGATGTAGGTAGCGGGAGGACGGCGGCTGGTGGATGCGACAATGGCTAATGGTGGCAGTTGGACTATGAGGGGCTTTCCTTGTTGAAATGGGCTTGTTTGGACTTGTTGGATTGAATTGATAGGCCCAGATTGGAATCAGGTTGTCCAATTTATGAGCTAACATGTTCAGCTTGGACTCGGTGAACCGGGCTTAAAATGGGCCGAAACGGCTTGAGCCTGGTTGATTGAGTTGGATACTACGCCTATTAGGTCAGGATGAGATGGACTCAGTTGGCCTGCCTGACTGAACTAGGTTGAGATTGGATCTAGTTTATGTGGAGTGGATTTACGCGTGTGAGACGCGTGTAAGAGGAATAGCACGTGTTGCGTGTGAAGAGTGAGAAGTGTGAGGCGTGTGTGTGAGAAGTGTGGGTGGATGCATGCATGTGTGAGAAGCATGGTTGAAGGTGTTGCCAGCGCATGAGAGCGTGAACTGCACGCATAGA
Organism: Alnus rubra; assembly: GCA_028654335.1. Classification (NCBI taxonomy): domain Eukaryota; kingdom Viridiplantae; phylum Streptophyta; class Magnoliopsida; order Fagales; family Betulaceae; genus Alnus; species Alnus rubra. The sequence goes on from JAJPGS010000754.1 coordinate 872,574, forward strand.
ACACTTGGGGTGGCGCGTGCAGGAGCGTGGAGCCTCGGAAGGTGGTAATTCAGATGGATTTGGAAAGGCCATCGTGATATTTGTCGAACGACGTGACCACCAAGGCGATTGGCCGAGCGTAATGGCGTGTGAATACATGAACAAAGACGTTGGGCAGCATGTGCGGCGGTCGAAGGTGGTGGATCTCCCATCGATTAATAGATTTGTGCCTTGCAAACAGTGACACATGGTGGCATGTGGACGATCAGAACAATGAGATTGTCAGAGAGAATGCCAAGAAACGTCAAAGATGTTTATTAAATGCCACATAAAAGTGGCTTTGATGCCATGTAATATATGATGGGAAGTGAATATAAAAGAGAGAGAGAGAGAGAGAGAGAGAGAGAGAGAGATGCCATGTAATATATGATGGGAAGTGAATATAAAAGAGAGAGAGAGAGAGAGAGAGAGTTTAGGGCTGCATTTTGTAGATTGAAGTGTTATAATAAGTATTACAAGGCCTCTATTTATAGAGATGCTATGAGTGATGAACAAGTAAATCACATAAGGAATTAAATAAACCTAGAGAATAATATCAAATATTCTTAACATTATTGTTTAGTTTAAGCTATTATGGTAGGACTTGTTGATATTAGTTGTTAAAGTAGTCTATAACAGCAATCTGTTGCAAGTTTAAGTTCCCTCGCCACCTCAAAGTGTTACTATGAGTTTAAAAGTCATGCTTTCATCATGGGTCTTGCTATTCATAATCTTCTAAGTACTCGGTACAATCTTCCTAGCAATGGAATTAGAGCCGTAATCAATCAGAGTTGTTCGCGAACAAGTTTGGGCTCGACTCAAATAGGCTTGACTCGGTCACGCTTCATTTAATAAACGAGCCGATCATGAACTCAAGATTAGACTTGATACTTAAATGAGCTATACTCATGTAAACTCAAATTGACTTGTATAAACTCATATAATTTCAATTTTATTATTTTTATAATATTATTTTAATTTTGTAATGAGAATATCGTAAGTCAAAAGGAATTGTCTTTCTAATATAATAGATAAAACTTGAATTATTATTATTTTGAGTCTTGATATAAATAAAAGTGTGTTTGTGTGTATGTACAGGTGTGTGTGTGTGTTCGCATAGACATAATGAATTTATATACATACTATACAACATACATATAAACTCGATTTTGGCTTATTTAAGATTATAAAAAACCAAGAAATTGAAGATCTCATTCAAACTAGACAAGGTTGGTGTGAACGAGGTTTTGTGCCCAGTTCCAGAATGCTTCAGTTGCTGTCCTGGTTGCATCCCGACGGAAGGGAGGATCAAAAGGGCCGGACTTCCAAGGAGCGTTCACAACTTCGTTTGAATAGGAGGATCACAAAAAGCTCCAGCTGGAGTGCCATACGAAGTCTGTTCGAATGCTACATGTTCAAAACTACGTACCCCTAGATCTTGTTCAAAACGAGAATGATACAGAACGTAGAAACCCTGCTGACTCAATTTTAAAAATCTTGTTTTCTCCCATTCTATATAAGACTCATAAGCCACAACTTCTAGAAACACATAGAGGTATTATTCATTTATTGTGAGGGAAGCTTACCTTCATTCTTGAGCCTAAACATATAAACTTCTCCCAATTTTCTCATTGCCAAATCAAAGCACAGAAAAAACCTACCGCCACAAGATTTCTGGGTTGAATCAGATGAGGTTCGTTCATACAGACGATTCATATAGAAGAATGCTAGAGGTTTTGGAGCCACTGCGGTGGGAAGTGAACGCATCATTTACCAAAGTTACAAGATAGGGTCTTCAGAGTTACAAAATTTTTTGTAACATAAGTCTTCTCTAGTTGATACCTTTAAGTTTGGCTGGCCTCGGGAGTGGTTTAACTACTTTGGAATTTTTTAAAAAAATGTTTCCACTTTGTCACCAAAATATTTATGTTAATTGTTTTACTACTTTCTTGGATTTTGGTTTTGATCACTATGAAAATTGGCTTGGTAATTAAGTGTATAAAACTTAGAGGGTCTAAATTGAAAATTTCATATAAGTAATAAATAAGTTAATTGAGCAACTTGTGAACAAACTTAAGTTCGTTCAAAAAATAAATGAGCCAAGCTTGAACAAATTATCTAGCTTGGTGATAAGCTCAAGCTTGACACATGTTTGAAATAAGAAATTAAATGAACCGAGCTTGAAGATTCAATACCCGACTTGATTACAACCCTAAGTGGAATCATCACTAGCAAGTGTGATGCAACCTGCGCAATGAGGTGGCAGAGGATTTTAATCATCTCTACCCTTCTATTGTCAATTCTCGGAAAGAGTATGGTGCAAGGTGCATGATCTATGTTACTATGTAATATTCGTTGGAGGAAAAAGACTGGCAATGTACTTGAAAACATTTTCTCAAATGTGGACCCACTAGAATACACTTCTGAAAACACTTTTTTACATCATATAAAAATAATTTTTTAAACTAAAAACACTTACCAAAATACATTAACAAACATAACCCATGTCATAAGCAATCGTTGATTAACACGTAGTATACCTGATGACTCATGTTCATTGTGGTTGTTGTAAAATTTCAGTTTTACCCTTAGATTAAAAAAAAGGCTTCCCTTCGCAACCACCTTTCACCAAATGAGAGGTGGTCTACCGCCCCTTTGTGAGGGAAGGCCCTCATACGGGTCAAGTGACCATCATTTTCTTGGTAAGGGGTGGCCACCCCTCATCTCATAGGGGGAATAGACTTTTGTCACAGAGGGGCGGTTGACCACCCTCATCTGGTGAAGGATTGTTGTGAGGGGCGGTTCTTTATATATATATATATTGTTTTTAATTTTTTTTTTAAAAGAAAACAAATTATTGGTCAAATTGTAATTGTAAAATTACAACAAACTATGTTAGTCATCAATTATGTTACATGTTAATCAACGATTGGTTGTAACATGAATCCACACTTGCATTTAATGGTTTTCATCAAATGGTTAGATAGCAGGAATCATTTTGGACAAATAGCTTACCCAAAAATCTTGAAGAAGCTTTGATATCCTTGAAATCAGATAAGTAATTTTCCCTAATGTTTATCTATCATTGTTATTAAGTATTAGTTATTAGAAGGTCAGACTAAAAAAGAAGAAGAAGAAGAAGAATTTATCATTGTTATTAAGTATTAGTGGTTTGGTGGTATTTTTTAGAGGCTTCTTGAACTCTTAATTTTTATAATTCAAAAGTATAATAGGGGATGATTAATAAAATTAAGAATTTAAGGAGTTCTAATAGAATATTACCAATCCTAAGGAGATGTAAGTACATTTCACCCTAAAGAATACACAAAAGGCTAAATACAAAAATAAAATAAGATGCAAAAGATACCAGCATAAAATTCTACAGACGGAGGGTTGTTGTATTAATAGCTCAATATTTTGGGTTAAATACCTTTGACCCCATGTCGTTTAACAACTTTATTTTTCTGACTTAATTTTAATTTGTATTATAGATGATACCCGCCTGAGGAATTAGCTTACGACAACTCTGATATGGATCACGATTCCTGAGATCTACGTGATATTAATATATTAGCTAGATCACACACATGCAGCGGCAACCAGATCTTGTGGGTAGTTGGTTAGATGTGTCATTTTGAAAAAGAGCAATCAACTTCGTTTTTGCATTTTGAAATCAGAAGTATTTTCCTCAAAATGAAGTTCTCTAAGTGTAAAGCATGTTTATTCTCTTAAAAAAAATGCGTATTTTGGGTAAACAAACATTCCCTGGAATTGGCGAACAATCGCCACGATCCACGAACAATCGCCTTTACCTAGAATGCGTTAAGTTTGAATTTCAAATGACATAAACCCATTTTTCTCAAAATATTTCTCCAAAAACTCTCTCTTCTTGTGATTTTCGAGCAAATCTCTTCTCAAATCTTTCAAGTTATCAATGTTTCAAGCTTCTTTCAAGAATTTAACAAGGTATACCCATTTTTAACCGATTATTTCAAAGATTTTTGAAGTTTCGTGATTTCAACAAATTTACGATTTACTTAGTTTTCATGCTTTAATCTTAGCATATAGATGATCTAGGATTGTTGTTGGTTAGTTTTAGAGGATGGGAAGGGTAGTTTCAACATATTTTACAAAAAATGTGATAGAAATCAATAGGATTAGAGGCTAAGGTTTTGGAGAAAAAGTGGAGAATTTCCAGCAGCGATTTGGGATGGATTTCTCTCCGACAAATATGATTTTCAGTATCTCCATGAGCAGCTAAATCATCCATAGGGTATTGATGTAATAATTCTCAATTTGTAATAGTAAATCCATTTATGCTTGCCGAAATATGAGTTATGTTTATTCCTTAATTATGTGTAAGCTAATTAGGATATTTTATAGCCTTTGCCTAGGAATGACGAATTGTTCTACACCCTAGTTTAGGTAGAGTATTCATACATTGCTGAAAGATGAACTATGCTTATTTCTTAATAAAAGAATTTTCTTGACGACATCGTTGGGTGCTTGACATACACACACGAGTCATATTATTCAAGTACGCAAAATTCCCAAGTTAAATGAAATTTACCATTATGATGAGGTTAGAAGTGAGATCAATCCCCTATATTTCTCGTTACTACTTTACACTTTCATATGTTACAAACCAATCAACTTCTTCTCTAGATTATATTACAATTAATCTTGGTAAACTTAACGATACAAAACCTACAATCCTTGAGGTTCGACACCCTCATATAGACCATATCATACAAGAGTTTGTTCTATTGCGAGTGGTTTTATTATTAGTACAATCCACACCACATCAACCGTATTTTGAGAGCTTTGGTGATTTATATTATTATGATGTTTTAGTTTACTCTGATTATTCTTGTGGTTGTGGATTTTAGAATGTTTTCTTTATCCTTTATGTGAAAGTCTTCTGCTGCAGAATAACATGGAAATGATGAGATCCCTGTGGTCTTGTTCTTCTTAAAATAAGACTAGAAGATGAACCATGAAGTTAACTACTAGTTAGTTAATTTCACTATGGCGTTACATAGTCTCATGCATCTGCCCAGCCTTCAACATCGACCCGATCGCACTTGAGAGGGCATACTTTCTACATGCACTGCTACGGTAACCCCTATCGACTTCACCACCCATGCCATTAGGACGATGTGGAACGTCCATAAGATTGTGACCAACACTGCCTTGCCATTTGGAGGATTGATTATGAAGATAGCAGGGACGGTCGAAATACATGCCTCGCATGGGGGAGATACCCAGAAGCCCGTAGGACCCTTCAACAAGCACTTCATAGACATGAGTAAAGGTCACGTGACCAAGGCAGCAACGCAGCAGCAAGGAGAGGAGGAACCACAAGCTGCAGCAAAGCAGCCATCTGATGGGGTGGCAACACCCCAACCACTGCCTCATGACCAAGTCATGCCTCCTTGGGCATCCCAGCTTTTTGGTGATATGCACTTACTATGGACGGTTGTGGATGACCACATTGCCACCTTCAGGGAGGAGCGGGGCAGATGGGACACCGACCAGTCGATGTTTGTACACCTCACCACAATGGTCAACCTCATCCAGGAAGGGATGATGTCATGGCGAGCAGCGAGAAGACCTTGGATGAGATGCTTGCAGATCTTTAGTTTTATTTGGTTTCTATGACATTTCTTTCTTTTAAATTTGGTTAATTTTTTGAACATCTTTACTCGGTAATTCGGATAATTTGGGATAACAAATAAAATGCTTATTACTTTTCGAAATTTTAAGGACGAAATTTTTATAAGAATGAGAGAATGTGATGCTCTATATAAAAATTAATATGTCTATAAAAGATTAATTCACTCGCACAACCATCAAAACATTTTCTACAAAATACATAGAATGCTTTTAATTTATTATTTTTCTACTACAAACGTTCTCCATGATCCTTGAAATGTTCGTTATACCTTTGATAAACATTTGTCACCCTTTCGCAAACGATCGTGAGAAACCCTAGCTAACGTGGCCAATCAATCCTTATCCTTTCACGAACAATCATGGTCCACACCATGAATGATTGTTGACGTATTGTACAGTGTGTCAAGAAGTACATCCCACACTTTCAGCATGTGTGTCAGATCATACCATGAACGATCGTTGTCATACGCCAAACGATCGCCTAATCCTAAATTTTAACGAATGTTCATTACTTATTTGAGGAACGTTCTCCAAATGGCCAAATCCGTTGATCTTTATCTTCTGCATTCCTTGCCTATAAATACCCCTTACCATACGCCTCTCAGCATCATTTCTTTTCCATACACCTATTCTATCACACTTTTTGATGAGAGTGAAGTTCTTGAGTGAGAGGAGGAATTTTGTTGATAATCCACCTTCATTGAGGTAACCCTTGTTGCTTAACCATTCTTTCACGATTATTAATTTTTTTTTTTATTATACCAGTTTATGCTATTAGGTGCTTTGTTTAAGAGTTAGCACGTTAGGATAAGATTATCTTTAAATTTGCATGCATTTTGGTAATGATGAACGTTCCACAAGCCTTGTACAAACATTCATCACTCGTGAGACAAATGATCCTCCTTGTTGCCAAACGTCGCGATATGCCAGAAATGCTAAGATAAGGTTTAGTCATATATTAAGGAGTGTTATTAATCTTAGGTTATGCTTCACAGTAGTAGGAATCCAATATTTAATTGTGGAGTATTATGTAATTATTAAATTTGAGCTTAAATTGATATTATGCCCTTAAACCCAATTTTGATTATAAATATATTTGATTGTTGAGGCATCGATTTTATGGGACCATTTCCCCCTTCTTTTGGGAATCTCTACATTTTGGTAGGAGTTGATTATGTTTCCAAATGGATTGAGGCAGTTCCATGCAAGACCAATGACCGTAAAATGGTTTTGAAATTCTTAAAAGAAAATGTTTTATCAAGATTTGGAACACCTCGAGCCATTATTAGTGATGGGGTACACATTTTTGTAATAGACCTTTTGAAGCCTTGATGAAAAAATATGGCATCACGCATAAAGTTGCTACCCCTTATCACCCATAGACAAGTAGACAAGCTGAGGTATCAATCAGGAGATCAAATCCATTTTAGAAAAAATGGTTAACCCGGATCGCAAAGATTGGTCATTGTGTCTAACTGATGCGCTTTGGGCATATTGCACTGCTTTTAAAACCCTGATTGGTATGTCACTATATAGACTTGTCTTTGGAAAAGCTTGCCACCTATCTGTGGAGTTGGAACATAGAGCTTATTGGGCAATCAAGATACTCAATTTTAAGTTGGACAAAGCTAGCTCGCTTCGTGTTGTTAATTTTAATTGTACTCACAAGTGCACGAATCGTTTGCAGTTAACGAATTGCAAGTGCGAGGTCGATCCCACAGAGAATTGTGTTTTTAAAAACAAAATTTATGTTCTAAACTAATTAAATCCTAACCTAGTTCCAAAACAGGTTTGATTTTGGTGAATAAAAGAAAACATAAATAAAATAAAATAAAATAAAATAAAACAAATGAAAAATCCCAGAACAATCCTAGATCATATTCCAATCTCCTAATCAAATTTGGAAGCAATCCTAGTACGAATCGGAATAGGATTCATCCAAATTTCCATTCTTATATTGCAGGACACTTTTGGAAAAACAGACATCCGAATTAGGAAAATCCTATTTCACAATGATTTGTATTATTTTGATTTAGCTTTCCAATGCTACTAGTTTCACCTTAATCTGATGCTTGAGAGGAAAGTTATGGCCAAAATACTATGACGTGCAGAATTTGAAATTTAATCCAATCTGATTTTGATTCTAATTAGAGAAATTTCGATTTAATCATTTCATTGATTTGGTTAAACATAACCACATCATCTAGGTCTTCTCAAAGTGTGCTTTCTTCCAAACTTTGCATTTTTTACCTTAGAGCTGCCGTTTTAGCAACCTACAAAACACTAAAAACACTAATCTAACACAAAATATTAGATCAAGATACAGTTAAAGAATTAACTAATGTAAATTAAGGGGTTTAAATATGCAATATTTGGCACTCATCAAATTCCCTCAAACTTACATTTTGCTAGTCCCTTAGCAAAACAAAATGAAAAATAAAATCAAAGTATGAAACATAAGTTCGTTGTTGTGGGAGAGACGATTACATTTAGTATATGCAACAAGCCTTTTAAACCCTTAGAACTCCCTAGAGGACTAGTGAAGTCTCGTGAGGGTTTGCCTGGAATGACACCCACAAATATTCACCCACAAATATTTTAAAGCACTATGTTGTCGATAAATAAGAATTTCCATACAAACATATGGTTCACATATCATGAGTAGGTTTAACAAGGTGTACATCACACTCACGTTGTCAAGACATCAAAAATCATTCAACTCATAGCTGAAAATTTGAGACAACTCAGGTTCAAATGAGTGCAAAGTGAGATTAACATAGACTCATGAGGTTTCAATTTTTATCAAAGCTTGTGTACCTCAAAATTCATAGGAATCTTATCAGATGAAAACAACAAATTCATAGGAATCTTTCATAGGAAGCTTGTGCAATGCCTGGCTCCCTTAAGCTTTCTAATTGACCTATGTAACGAGTGTTAGGCCAGTGACTCTCAAACCAGATGGTTTTAGTGCACTAGATGTAGAAACATCCCTAAGGGTTTAGTTACTCAAGTCAAAAAGGTTACGAAGCCAAACTAGCCATACAATCAACCAAATTGAATTTCTCATCTTTATACGCGAACGCTCAATGCTTAATGAGGCAAGATGCTCGGTTACTCAATGAGACTTCAAACTGATGATTTTTTTATTTATTTATTTATTGAATTTAAGCCAATGTTTCATCAACAAATCATCCTACAAATCTCAAGATACAAATTCCTTAATTAAACTCTTATACCTCACAGAACCAATGCTAATGTGCTTGTGATAATCAATTCAAACAAGTGATGTCTCTCAAATCCAACTGACGAGTCAAAAGATTCAAATTTCTTAAAGACATACAGTATTCAACAAGGTAAACAAACCAATCATATGCAAACCACAATTGCGATGTAATCATACTCAATCAACAACATAACACAATATTTTTTTTTGAAAATTTTTTAGAACAAAAAGACAAACAAACAAACAAACAATTTTTTTTTTTGAAAATTTGTTAGAACAAAAAGTCAAATAAACAAACAAACAAATAGACAGAGTGTTTTCCATACCCTCAAATTTGAATTACACATTGCCCTCAATGTGTAGTATAGAAGTACATTACCAAAAGAAAGGAAACATCAAGGTGTGAAAAAGGCTAGGGTGTTCCCCAAACTTAAACACCAAAACACCTGTCAACAAAACTAACAACAATATTTTCTCATAGAAAAAAAAAATCAAAAGGTTAATTGCTGTTAGAAACAAAAATAAAATGACAAGAAATAAAAGGAAAAAGGAAAAAAACTCATAAACGAAATGCGGAAAAAAAAAAAATTACCATACTTTCCCTGATCATTTGGTTTTCCAACCAATCCCTTCCACCCTTTCTTCCTTAAAATTTGATAGCACTCTGGAAGGATGTTTTGCCATCTTAGGGAGCTAACTTGCTTGCTTCAAAATATTTTCTTAAGACGACGGTTCCTAGATTTACGCGCTTGCGTTCATAAATCCTTGAGAATTTTGGCATAAGATGGCTCTTTGAGACATTGAAGAACTGAAGCTTTGGGTTCATGATGTGTCTCAAGAGGGATAATGATGAAGGAATGAGCTTCAACACTCACTTCCTTGTCATTGGACACACTTGTATTTGTTGGGGACTCTATTGGCTCTGTGTGCTCAATTTGCTTGTCTTTTTCTTCCTCCTCATTGTTATCCACAATAACAATGACAAGAATTGCTGGCATCATCCTTATCAATCATGTAGTGCCCTCTAGCCATCAGTTGACTTTGAAAATCTTATTTCTCTATTCTGTTAAATTCAGCAACTAGATAATCGATTTTTCCTTCCATCTTGACAATAGCTTGATGCGTGAACTGATTTGAATCTCTGATCTCATTTGTAAGCTCTTGTATATTCTGGCTATTGCTCATAGTGGCGGTTTTAAGCTCTTGTATAGTCTGGTTAAGCCCTTGTATAATCTGGTTGTTGCTCATGGTGACACATTTAAACTCTTGTATATTCTGGCTACTTGCCTGTATGAATGCTTTGACTGTGTCTTCAAATGATGACTACGGTTCCGGATAATTGTAGGATGAAGGATTGGAAAATTGGTGATCAAACTGCGGATAATCAGGATGATGCAGTTCATGGTATTGGGGAGCATAATTTCTCGTGGCTTGAGCTTGCCACAAGAAATCAGAATGGTTGCTCCAATCGGGGTTGTAAAAATTAGAATTTGAATCAAACCCCGGGTTGGATAAATTTGTGTTCATTTGTTCACAAGATAAATTAGAAAATTTTCTAAATGCTAGACAATCACAAACATGATGATAAGGATTGAAATAATATGAACAAGGCTCATGTGGGTAGAAATTGTGAGGGTAGTTGGTTGGAGCGGGTGTCCTACCACTAGGTAAAACATGTTGTGTAGAAAAATTGCTATTATTATCGAAAGAAAAATCCATGCTTCATTCTCACTCTTTAACATGCAAATATCCCATATAAAACATCAACCGTTTTTTTCTTTTCTTTTAGAAGAAAACAAACAAACAGAGAAAAGAATTTTTTTTTTTTTTTTTTTTTTAGAAACAGGAATAACAAAAACAAATTATAAATAAAAATCCTAACTATAACTAGTAGAAAGATAAAATCAATTTAAAAATAAATTGTTTTCAAAAATCAAACAACTCTCTGGCAACGACGCCAAAAACTTGCTTTGAATTTTAATTGTACTCGCAAGTACACGAATCGGTTGCAGTTAATGGATTGAAAGTGCAAGGTCAATCCCACAGGGAATTGCTTTTTTTAAAACAAAATTTATGTTTAAACTAATTAAATCCTAACCTAGTTCCAAAACAGGTTTGATTTTGGTGAATAAAAGAAAACATAAATAAAATAAAACAAAAGAAAATGTACTAGGGTTTTGGAATCCACACTCATCGAATCATAACAACATACTCCATGTTTATCAATATTAATCTGAAGTTCTCACAATTAAAATCCTAGGTATGTTTTATTATGCTTCAAATATTTAATCAAAATCATCTCATGTATCCATTCTTTATACAAAGCACAAAAGAAATCCAATTTAAATCAAATCATCAAGTGTATCCGTAAATCACAACTAGATATCCAATTTAAATCAAAACATCAATTGTATCCGTAGAATAAATCACAAGAGATATCCAATTGTTTTATAAATAAAAATCAAGCAATCAATTATGTGAAATTATGTCAAATCATCAAATGTATAATTGAATCACAAAAGATATCTAAGAATCATTCCATACATTGAAAAGAAGTAAAACAATTGAAATATTAAACCCAATAAAATCGAAAAATAAAAACTTACATAGAAGTATTGTTTTTCTTCATCGATGAGGTTTCATCCTCAACCTTAGTTGAGAAATTAGCTACACATGATTATGAAAATAAAACCTACACCTAAAGAAAAATTAAACTAAAAAGAAAATATTTATGATCTCTAGCTCCTGCTCTTTTCCTCTCAAGGCTTAGTAGTCTATTTATAGGGAGAAAACAAACCCTAGAAGCCCTAGAAATCCCAGAAAAATCGTACTTCAATCTCTTAATCAAATTTGGAAGCAATCCTAGTACAAATTGGAATAGGATTCGTCCAGATTTGCTTTCTTATATTGAGGGACACTTTTGACATAACAGACATCCAAATTACGTAAATCTTATTTCACAATGATTTTTAGTATTTTGAGTTAGCTTTCCAAAGCCTCTAGTGTCACCTTAATCAGATGCTTAAGAGAAAAGTTATGGCCAAAATACTATGACATGTGCAGAATCTGAAATTTAATCTAATCCGATTTTGATTCCAATTAAAGAATTTTCGATTTAATCATTTCATTTCATTGATTTGGTTAAATATAACTATATCATCTAAGTCTTCTCAAAGTGTGCTTTCTTCCAAAATTTTCATTTTTCACCTTAAAGCTACTGTTTTCCTTTAGCAACCTACAAAACACTAAAAACACAAAACATTAGATCAAGATACAGCTAAAGAATTAACTCATGTAAATTAAGGGGTTTAAATATGCAACATTTGGCACTCATCACTTTGCAAGCTTCAGCTTAATGAGCTGGAAGAAATTTGGAATGAGGCTTGTGAGAATGCTCGAATTTCTAAGGAACGAATGAAGATATTCCATGACAAGAATATCCTTCGTAAGACTTTTAAACCATCTTAGAAAGTTCTCTTATACAATTTGAGGCTACATTTCTTTCTTGGAAAGCTTCAATCTTGATGGCCTGGTCCATATATTGTAAAATCTGTTTTTCCTTATGGGACAATCGAGATTGAAAATCCAATGAATGTGAATGTTTTTAAAGTTAACGGGAAACACTTGAAACCATTCATTGAGACCTTTGAGCCTATGGAGGAGTCTTGTGATCTAGCGGATCCGACCTATCAAGATCTGCCAAACATTGACTGAACTTGATTTACTTTTCTTAAACAATATGATATAGGCCTGTTAAATTTCCATAAGTGTTTGATAACTGTTCTAAGATGTATTTTTATGATAAATTAACCATATTACTGCGTTGTAAGACATTGTATACCGGTACATTCGGTATAACGGCCATAGGCTTACTATTATACGGGTTATTCTTTATGGTCAAAAGCTTATAATGTGTTATGATGAGCCTTGGATCTAATGGTTGTTTTGTGACTGGCACGCCATACTTGAATAGGGGTCACAGTTACGGCTTTGCTAGTAGCGTGGGCCACCTAAGGTTGGACTCAGTCGGCAGTGACGAATTTAAAAAGGTGGCTGGGGGTGGCCATGCCCCCCCACCCTCAATTTCAAAAAAGAAAAAGAAAAATTAGGTAAAAAATAAAAATTTAGACTACTGGCCTCTACCAATTTTATTTTTTTTTGGCCTCTGGCCCCTACTCATAATAGCTTACGGCTCCGTCCCTATCAGTGGAATTGGTAGTATATGACGATATGCATACATTTTTGGGAGACCGAGATACAAGAGAAGACCGACATTAGTTTGGATATGTTTTTAATTATGCATGTGTCTTTTAGTTTTCCTTTTCAATAAAGATTGAATTTTCCCTTTTCCATTTGGATTATGTTTTCCTTTTCCTATTATGATTTGTTTTCCTTTTCCTTGTTAAATAGGAGGTACCTAGCCTATATAAAGGCATCAAGGCTTTGTTATTTTTCAATCAAATTTTGGAGTATCAATTAAATTTGAAGTATTTCAGAGTTATTTCTCTGTTTACTTATGTGAGACAATTATGGGTTTTCTCTTCCCTATTTGTTATGTTCTCTCTTCCTGAATTCACTTTTTTATCTTCAATTCATAGTTTATGCTGCTATGATACGCTATCAAAACAATCTTAATATTGTCTCGCGTTAGTTGGTATTAGACCTTAAGCGTCTTCTAGGGGTAAATTTTTCATCAGCTTTCATGGCTGGTGGTCGTGGTCGGCGTAGAAAGGTTCCAAATGAGGAATGAAAATAAATAAACTCCTAATTTAAACGTGTGTGTGTGTGTGTGTGTGTGATCAATTTGTGTAACAAAATATCTAAATGTGGAATTAAAAGAAGACAGATATTTTGTTAATGAAGTGGAAACTCTGGGGCAGCTAAACCCAGAAAATCTACTATTCAGAAGAAAAATCTTGTTACAAGGCAGTAGTACTCACATAACCTGATGCAGTAGTCATACCTCTAACTCTGACACGTACCTATACGTGAACACCTCCCAACCAGGTCTCATACCTGAAGGGGTTTTCAATGGACTCCTTCAAATTAGGGCTCTTCCCTAAGCTAGACTTCAAAGGATCAAATCACACAATGAAAAACTCTTTGAGAGCTAGCAAATCTCACAATTTCAACCTAAACATCCTTTCTCAGCACAATGGAATTCAATGCCGAATTTTGTAAATAATACAAGCCTAGAGACCTCTATTTATAGGCTTTAGAAAACTTATTGGGGTAATTACCTTTTTTCCCCCATGAACTACCAAAAAATGCGCAATGCTCCCATGAACTACCAACTCGACCAAAATAGAGCATTCAACTACCAAAGACAACCATTTTCCCCCATTCCGTCAGTCAAATGGGTTAAAACAAACGGTCAACGGGTCATGTGCCGTTTTATATGGGGGCATGTTGGAAGATGATGGTAGTTCATGGGGGGAAAAGAGGAAGATGGTGGTAGTTCATAGAGGGAAAAGAGGAAGAAAATGAGGGTAAAACGGCGTGTGACTGACGGAAGGGGGGAAAATAGTTATCTTTGGTAGTTGAATGCTCTATTTTGGTCGAGTTGGTAGTTCATGGGGGCATCGCGCATTTTTTGGTAGTTCATGGGGGGAAAAGGTAATTACCCCAAACTTATTACAATTCTAACTCAGAGTTCTTTAGGTGGTGTTCAGACCTAGACAAAGGGCGTCCAGACGACAAGCAGCAACCGACTTCTATTACGCGCTTCATGTGTTTCTTCAATAAACTTCAGTCTTCGCTTCCAAACGGTGTTTCCCTAGCGTTTGGACGGTTGCATGCTGTCTTCATCAACCGTGTCTCCTGAGCTGTTCAGAATCTACTTGAACACTGATGGGCGTCCAGACATTTCTCTGGGCCGTCTGGACAGCAATTAGGGAACCGACTTTTGTTGAGTTGTAAACTGTGCAGAATCTTCCTGGAATTCAAAAATTGCCTTCTTGATGCTTGTGACACTAATACTTGTCATATTAAGGCATTTCCATAGTTGAGAAAATATGCTCTGAATATTTTGTAAGACTCTGAATAATTACGGCATCCCTGTTTCAAGAGTATACTAATATGACAGTGATTTTGTCAACAGAATGTAGCCAATAAAACTAACAAACTCCCTTTTTGGCCATTATGGAACAAAATTCACTTGACCAGTTAAAAAATACAACTCTGGTCCAAAAATTAAAAATACTCACCATTTTTGTCTCAAAAAGACAAAGGGTAAACAGAGTATTAAAAACCACAGATAAACAGTACTAATATTCAACAAAACAAGAATAAAAGTAAACTGTCGGAAAGTAGCCCAAATAATCAAGTTGTAATTCAAAACAACTGAAAAGTGAAAAGAAAATCCTCAAGGCACCAAATCTTACTGGCCCTCTGGCATCAAGCGACGGAGAGTGTGTCCGTACATTGATCTGAATTTGAGCCACTTCGACTTCTAGCTTCTAAAGCCGGGAATCTATGGATTGAAAACCTTCAGTCACTTGAGTCTGCAAATCCTGAAACTAATCATCCGTAGCTTGAAATCCTCTAGTCATCTGGTCTGCAAGACGAATGAGAAGATTACCACTAAACCTCTAACTGGTGTAGATCTGAAGAAGGATGCTACGGAAGGCTCTACATGAGCTGGGAGAATAAGCTCATCTAAATCCTAAGACCTTTGAATTTGAGCATATGGCTTCAACAACAATATGTTTTTCAAAAGGATCCCTCTGTCGGATACTGTGCTGGGAGCTGTTGGATGGCATATTCCTGATAAATTTAAATAAAAATATTTTCAAAAATACCACCACAAAGAAAGACAAGATCCTATTAGTGCCAAAACAATTGTGGTATTATAACGGCTGTCAATTGGAAGCCAAAAAAATACAAAAGCAAATATAGCAATCCAAATGGTACAGATATATCAATATCAACCCAACACATAGACATAATAGGATTTTCATGCATAATATCTCAAGAAAATATTCCAGTCAGTGAATATTCCATTATTCTAAAAAGCATAACAACTTAAAAGAACAAAAGAAAACAAACACAATATAATGGAATGAGAAGAGATGTGCAAAGAATACCAAAATCTTGAGAGAAATCCTCAAGAAAACGCACACAACATGACATGCTAAATCAAGAACAAAAAATACAATGGTGTGCGACTGGCCAAGAAAGTAATGGGCTTGCGTCTAGACGTGTTACTCATTTTTCCGGACGGCACACTGCCAGATCATCAATTGACAGAGCCGCGCATGTCCGAACCAAAGAACAGGTCCGTTCGAAAGTTTCACACTGGAAGCTGAAAACATAGGAAAATTTGCAAAAAAGAATTTCCCCTAAAGTTACCTTCAGAACATACAATAACTGATAAGACAGTTAAATAACAATTCAAAAATATGCAAAGATATAAAATATGATTCCTTAAACGAAATGCAAGGCATGAATAAGATATGACATGATAAATAATGCAATGCAAACATACCTGACATGCATTAGGATTTAGGAACCAAAATCCTAGGCATGGTGTGATTTCACCTTTACTAGGTGAGTCCACTCCCCTTAAGGGGTGAATGGTCCCATCATTTCTGACCCATACTTGCTTGACTCGTGGAAGTGGTTTGCAGGTCTTGTCCATCTTGTCCATTCTTCTTAGTATACCTTGCACCAGGCTTAGCAACCCCTCATAGCCATGGTTGCGATTGGGCTTCTGCGGCTTTCTCTTGAAGCGGCCTGATTTGCTCTTCTTTGGTTTGCCACTCTGATTGGCAAAAACAAACTTCTATTGTCGCCGCTGATGCTGTGAAGCTTGATGCACCTTCGACAGCTCCTTCTTGACCTTTGACTTCAGAACTTGCAACTATGGACACTTGGGTCAGATGTGACCGCTTATGCCACAATGATGGCATGTGGGGACAAACCTTTGAGTGGGTTGTCTCTTATGTAGAGGGACATATTTTGACTTGGAATCCTTTTCAACATCTTGATCATTCTTAGGAGCATTCTTCTTATTCCATGTCCGTGGGTAATTTAATTGACCACAATTTGGTTTGATGTGCCCCACCGTCCCACTATGATGACATGTAGGTAAGCTTCTTGTTGTAGAATGTTTAGGTCTTGCAGATGTAATGTTAGCATTCTCACAAGAAATCACCTTACCCCTGTCTTCGTAGGCATTCTGAGACTCTGGAACTGAGGACTTCACAAACACAGATGTTAAAGCAGAGGCAATGTTGGAGGCATCAGTAGTAGCTATATACCCGAGACCAGTCTTGTCAGATGAGCACTTCTGTCCTGTCAGCGTCTTGGCTAGCTTGTTGTCTGAGAACTTCTCCAACTGTAACTGTGCATCCATCAGTTTATCTTCCAAGTTCGTGATCTTCTGAAGTTATGTGCTTTGTTCTGTCTTCATAGTGTTCAGCTTCATCACATTCTTATTATTTGTCTCTCTAAGCTCCTTGAACTTGATACATAAGATTCTATATGCCTCTTTCAATTCTTCTTCAACACCACTCTAGGATTCTTCAGAGTCAACATGTGGAGCAATAAGAGCCAAAATCCTTTGATTCTTATTTGAATCACTACTGAGAGTAGCATGGAGAGACTTTCTGTTTACCTGGTTGAGGTTTTTACAATCAGCTTGGATGTGCCCAAAACCTGAACATTCAACACACTTAGGATCATAATGATCCTTTTTGTTAATTTCAACTTCTTATTGTTCAGTAACTTTGGGATCCTCTTTGGAATTCAGTAAATCTATGAAATTCCTAGCAAGCATAGCTATACCATCCTCATCATTAGGTTCTTCTTCAGAAAAATTATTACTTTTACCTTTTGAAGCCTTGAAAGCAATGGATTTAGCTATCTTGACAGGGGGCAAAGAGAACTCATAGGTTAGAAGAGACCCAATGAGTTCTTCAATCTTCATGTTGTCTAGATCCTTGCTTTCTTCAATTGTTGTCACCTTGATTCCAAATCTTTCAGGTAAAGATCTAAGAATCTTCTTAATGAGTTTTGTATCTGATACCTTCTTTCCAAGATTAATCATAGAATTACGAAGATCACTTATTCTATCATAAAACTCATTAAACGTCTCATCTTCTAACATTCTAATTTCAAATTCAGAAACTAACATTTGAAGATTAGCAGATTCAACCAATTTGGTTCCTTCATATGTAGTTTCAAGGATATCCCATGCTTCTTTAGCAGTTTCACAATTAGAAATTCTTGAGAATTATGATAGTGAAAGTTCTAAGCATATGGAATTCATAGCTTTGCCATTCGCAGCACAAGTTTGTTTTTGAAGAGTAGTCCATTCAGCTATTGTTGTATCCGGTGTAGTCCATTTAGATTCAACAATATGCTAAACATCTATTGTTTTTAGAAAAAATCTCATGCGTGATTTCCAATAGCCATAATTATATCCATCAAAATAAGGAATAGAATTAAATGAGACAGACATAATAAAAGGAGTCTAGGATCACACTCAGGAATTTAATCCAAACATGAGTGTACCCACTCTGATACCAATTGAAAATAAATAGACTCCTAATTTAAACATGTGTGTGTGTGATCAATTTGTGTAACAAAATATCTAAATGCGGAATTAAAAAAAGACATATATTTTATTAACGAAGTGGAAACTTAATTAAAAGGAAAACCACTTCAGAGCAACCAAACCCAAGAAATCCACTATTCAGAACACAAAACTAGTTACAAAGCAGTAGTACTCACATAACCCGACACAATAGTTGTACATCTAACTCTGACACATACCTATACGTGAATGCCTCCCAACCAGGTCTCCTACTTGAAGGGGTCTTCAATGGACTCCTTTAGCTTTGGGCTCCTCCCTAAGCTAGACTTCAAACGATCAAATCACACAACGAAAAACTCTTAGAGAGCTAGCAAATCTCACAGTTTCTACCTAAACACCCTCTCTAAGCATAATGGAATTAAACACTGAATTCTGTAAATAATAAAAGCCTAGAGACCTCTATTTACAGGCTTTAGAAGGCTTATTACAATTCTGATTCAGAGTTCTCTGGGCGGCATCCGGACCTAGACAGAGGGCGTATTGACAACAAGAAACAATCGACTTCTATTACACGTTTCTTCATTAAACTTCAGCCTCTGCATCCAGACGGTGTTTCCCTAGTGTCCGAACGGTTGTATGCTGTCTTCATCAACCATGTCTGCTGAGCTATTCATAATCTTCTTGAACACTGATGGGCGTTCGGACGGCAACTAGGGAACCAACTTTTGCTGAGTTGTAAATTGCGCAAAATCTTCCTGGAATCTTGAAATTGCCTTCTTGATGCTTGTGACATGATACTTGTCATATTAAGGCCTTTCCATAGTTGAAAAAATATGCTCTAAATATTTTGTAAGACTCTGAATAATTATGGTGTCCCTGTTTCAGCTGTACACTAATATGGTAGTGATATTGTCACAGAATGTAGCCAATAAAACTAACAAGGAAGCCCCTTACCATAAACGTGATGTATAAAACGTGACGATTGAAGACTTGCAAAGGCAGGTTACAAAGTTAAGACAGCGTTTAGCGGCGCAAAAATTGGAGAGGAATCGCGAGATGGATGATCGCGATTCAGATTCCAGCTTTGAGACCTTGTATCACAATCCTATTATAAGTCAGGAACAGCGTGGACAGGAACAACAATATAGAAACTTATGCTTCAAAGTTGAGCTTCCAAAATTTTCTAGAACTCTATAAACCGAAGGATTCATTGATTGGCTACACGAAGTAGAGCGGATCTTTGATTATAAGGAGGTTGTAGATTGCATGAAAGTGAAGCTTGTCGCCATCAAGCTAAATAGTCGTGCATCCACTTGGTGGGAGCAGTTGAAGTGGTCATGGGATACACAAGGCAAGCCAAAGATCTATGATTAAGAGAAGATGAAGAAGAAGATGAAGGGGCAATTTTTACCTTTCGGATACATGCATACGTTGTTTCAACAACTTCATATGTTGAGACAAGGTGAGAGATCTGTTGATGATTACATCGAAGGGTTCTACCAATTGGTTGCTTGAAACGACTTGTCCGAGACTGAGGAGCAGTTGGTGGCACGATACGTGGGTGGTTTGCGGCAGTCCTTACAAGACGTCCTTAGTCTCCACTCCCTATGGATGGTTTATGAAGCCTACCAAAGTACCTTGAACATAGAAAAGTAGCAAGGCAGGTACAATACTAGATCTACATCGAGAGCAGATAAAAATACACAAAGGGTTTGTCCTCAAGAGCCTTTTTTTAATCCTTAACCTACACAAGGCCAAAGTTCCAACTCCAACATCCGTTGTTTCAGATGTAGGGAGAATGGTCATCGATCGACAAATTTTCGAAAACCTGCTAGCATGACGAGTAAGAATCTTTTGATTGAAGATGAGACAGTAGAAGAGCAACTCGAAATTGAAGATCCTATTTTATGAAGGCCATGATGAGGAGATTCTATATAGAGATGGGAACGAGACTCTTGTTGTCAGAAAATGCTTACTTGCTCCAAAGTATGACTCCAAAGAAGATTGGTTGATGAGCAATATTTTTCGTACCACCTGCACAATCGCAGAGCAAGTTTGCAAGTTTATTATTGATAGTGGCAGTTGTGAGAATGTGGTGTCAGAGGATGCAGTTAAGAAGCTTCTTCAGCTAAAGATTGACCGGCATCCAAAACCATATGAATTGTCATGGTTGAAAAAAGGAAGTGAGGTAATAATAGATAAAAGGTGTTTCATTTTTTTTTTCAATTGGTAGAAAATATTTTGATGATGCATGGTGAGATGTAGTGTCTATGGATGCATGTCATTTATTATTAGGTAGGCCTTGGCAGTATGATCGGAGCGTTGTCCATGATGGGCGGCGAAATACCTATACCTTGAGCATCAAGGGAAAGAAGGTGGTGTTAGCACCTCGACGAGAAGTAGTCATTCCTATACCAGTGACCGAAAGTGCGTTAATCTTCTCTCAATGTCTTTGTTCCTAGAAGAAGTAGAAGAAAAGGGCGTTGTATACGCCTTAATGCCATGTGAAGAAGGTTCCAGAGTAAATGATAATGTGTCCGTGGAGTTACAAGAGGTGTTGACTGATTTTGGTGATTTGATGCTAGAGAAAATATCCTATTGTTTACCACCCATGAGAGATATACAACACCACATCGACTTCGTGCCGGGGTCAAGCTTGCCAAATCAACCAGCTTATCAACATAGTCCAAAGAAATCTAAAGAGTTGCTGAAAAGAGGTTACATTCGAGAGAGCATGAGCTCATGTGTAGTGCCTACTCTCTTAGTTCCGAAGAAGGATGGATCATGGCGCATGTGTGTCAATAGCAGAGCCATCAATCGAATCATAATGAAGTATAGATTCCTGATTCCCCGCTTAGACGACATGTTGGACAATTAGCAGGTTCTAATATTTTTTTCAAAATTGACCTTACGAGCGGGTATCACCAGATCAGAATCAGGCCTCGAAATGAGTAGAATACAGCATTCAACGCATCATGGGTTGTACGAGTGGATGATCATGCCTTTTGGACTATCTAACGTGCCCAACACGTTCATGCAGTTCATGCATTAGGTGTTGTAGCCTTACATGGAGAAGTTCGTTGTTGTGCACTTTGACAATATCCTTATTTGTAGCCCCTCACAGTAGACACACCTAGAGCATCTCAAGTAGGTTTTTGAAACACTACGAAATGAGGGTTTATATGTCAATTGGAAGAAGTGTTCTTTTCTCACTATTAGTGTTACTTTCCTTGGTTTTGTTGTATCTACTAATGGTGTTCATGCAAATTAGTCTATAGGGGTGTAAATCTGGCCGGTAACCGGGAAACCAGTTGGAAATAACTGGTTATTGGCTCTACCGGATCGGTTACCGGTATTAGCAATTATATATACCCTGGTTATAACAGGTAACCGGTATATATATATATATACCCAGTTACCGGTTATAACTGGGGTATACATAATTGCAACATGAAGATGATGACTCCACTTGGCAGTGGAGCGTGCTATGTCAAGGGTCCCAAAACAATTTAGAGACAGTACTATTCTTTCTGTTAAATTAACTCTAGAAACATATGATACAATTGTGTTTGAGATTGTCTACTTTTTTATGATATGACAATAGAATTGTTCTTTGATTGATAACCTTAATGAGCCACTAGAACTTGTAAAAATGAGAAAAAATAATATAAAATAGATGATGTAGTTGATCACACGGTTACATTCGGTCGACAGACGTATGCAAAATGGGAGAAAATAATTGGAGACTTGACAAAATTAATGGCAAGAGAAATTTTCGATGCTTAAGTTAGTAGGGAGAAATTTTCTCTTGCCACTAATTTCGTCAAGTCTCCAATTATTTTCTCCCATTTTGCATACGTCTGTCGACCGAATGTAACCGTGTGATCAACTGCATCATCTGTTTTATATTAATTTTTCTCCTTTTCACAAGTTCTAGTGGCTTATTAAGGTTATCAATCAAAGAACAATTTTATTGTTATATCATAGAAAAGTAGACAATCTCAAACACAATTGATTCATATGTTTCTAGAGTTAATTTAGCCGAAAGTATAGTACTGTCTTTAAATTGGTTTGGGACCCTTTACACAGCACGCTCCACTGCCTGGTGGAGTCATCATCTTCATGTTGCATCAGGTTGTGAAGGAACCCCACATCTTTGACAACTGAGAATCCCCCTAAATCTTTAAAATAATAATAATAATAATAATAATTAATTAAAGAAGAAGAAGAAGAAGAAGAAAGAGAATCCCCTTAAGAGAGAGTTTACATGGGAAATTTTGAATTCGGGATGCCAAAAGGTTGCTTGGCATGCAGTTTTCTTTGTCAGTTTGACCAAATTTGACTTTTCAAAGAAGCCCATTATTAGTTTTGGGTCCACTCAATAGACATCACATTTGAGATTCACGAGCTCGATCAATCACAATAATGACGATTCCCATGCCTAGCTACCAAAAGAAATAACATTAATATATAATAACCTTAAAAAAAGAAAAAAGAATGAGAGAAAGGATGCTGCCTGCATGGCTCACAGAAGAAAGGGTCATAATATTTACAGTACTTTTAATATCTCGAGAATTAACCAAGTTAATTACAATAATCATTAGGAAAGATTCACTCAATGAAAAGTGTTATGGCCTTTATTCTCCCTTTTGAATTGGGATGTGCAAAACTCTCTAAGTTAAAAATTTCTTCCCGGGGATCGATAAATGAGTAATGTAACTTGATAAATTGTTGTATAATTATTATATAAGTGTAATAATATGATAATAAAAAATAACTATTATTTTTATAAAAGTTAATTTCTATTGTTAAATCATCGAATTATATAACAGTCGTATACCGATTTATTAAATAATATTAGTTTATATCAATTGTTTTAAAAAATTTGACAATCAAATTTATTATACTAACAGCTTTCTACCCAAATATGACAGTTCCCTTACAGGCCGGCTGAATGGTTTAGCAAATTAGACAATTGCTTAAGGGCCCTAATTAAATAAGGCCCCAAATAGTAATAGTATAATTAAATTTCCTTTACAAAAAAATCTAAGCCCTAATTATGGCAAGAACGTTAGTCAATGCTCTTTAATTAAGGCCTCAATTATGTTAAAAAATAATATTATGACAAAAAATTTAGTTAGTGCTCTTTAATTAATACCTTAATTACTGTAAAAAAAAATACAAATAATTGAATTCTAAGATATTAATGGGGGAAAAAAATGGAATGTTACATTAATTGTACCCCTAAACAATTACTAAACTCATAATTTTACATGAACTTAAACTAAGACTAAGTTGACTATTAAAATAATGTTTAGAATGAAGTAAATTAAATTCTACATAAAAAAATTATATTTAGCTCAACACAAAATATGACATCTGTTAAAATTAAATATCTCCTAACAAAAACGAATTTTGCAAGGCATTTGGAAAAACATTAAATATTTAAATATAAAAAAGGTCACACTTAAATTTGTCGCCTTAAGCCTCAAACTCTATTGAGCCGGCCTGTTTTCTTCTATATATAATGGTCCTTTGGTTTTGAATTCAAAATACTTGTCACGTTCTGATTTCAAACTAAATATTCTAAAAACTATAATAATATTACGTTTGGTTTCATTAATAATTTGGAAAAATTCTTGAGAATATTGTTACTGCATTTAATTTATTCTTAGAAATTTTTTGTTACAATCAACGACCCAGCACTTATTTTTAAATCATTAGCTTTTCAAATTTTAAAATTGATCCATAAATGATCTTGTTCCATCATTCGAGTCGATGGTGTAAGGAAAGAAGACCATAATGAATCTTTTTATTGGAAGAAGAACAAGCTTGACACTTCAAATTCTCAACGGTCAAGTTAAAATTCTAAATAATAATATTTGAAGAACAAAACATATACTTTAAGCAAAAATAATGTGGTTAAAAAAAGATTAATAACATCATATAAACAGCAAAGAATGAAGACAATTTATATTTTCTTCTTCTTCTTTTTTTTTAGGTAAGGATAGATACTTTTCTTATGATGCGTTTGACATTATGATTTCGTAGACAAAAAATGTGATTTTAAATCAAATCACAGAAAATAGATCGTTTTGGATTGCATTTTTAAAAAATTACAATTTGAAGATATATAAAATCTGCGTTTTCAAATCGCAAGTAAAAATATGTTTTTTTTTGAAAACATAATATTTTAAAGGTTAAACTACAATTTTAAAGATCAAACTGTGATTTTGTCGAACGCTTAGCTGCGTTTTTAAAAATCACGTTTTTACATTGTATATATTAGAATCGCTATTTTTAAATTGCACTTTTTGAAATCGAAAACCCAAACAACACCTTATTATGTCCAAAATACAAAACATAGCTATGATAGAGAAAGAATGAAATATGAGAGAGGGGTAGCCAGGTAGCTCGGCATGAAATGAAAGTTGTATTAGAACACTTACAACGAACTCGTTATATATGAGTATTTTTTAAAATAAAAAATAAAAAAATTCATGAAACTACCAAATATTAAATATTCAAATGCCCAAAAGAGTGTATATTTTAATTTTTTTTTAATATTATTTTGTGGAGGGGTTGCTGCCTTGGGTGAAAAAAAGAAAAAAACCTTGTAGAAGCAGAATCCAATCAGACTATATATATATATAAGAAAAAGTAAATGATAAACATCCTTCAACTTTCAAATGCTTTGTTGGGCATTATTCTCTTAAAAATAAAAAAATCCTAAACTAAATATCCTTATTTCTTTGTTGGGCCATAATTTACTTTTAGCTTCAAGTGGTTGAGACTGTAGTGATGGAAGAGACGCATGAACCGCCTTCCTCAACATGCCCTTTCGGCTTCGAGGATTTTCTTGGGGTTGTACAATCATTGAGGTGGGGATGTATTTTTAATATTATCCTATTATATATCTTTTAGCCTTTTTAGCTTTCCTCCCATGAAAATAGATTGACAAGTTGACAACCTCGAGATGTCCGCGTGGGGCTATTTATTTGTTTCCAAAGGTCTAACTCACTCAAATTCACTATTTTTTTGTTTCCTTTTATTTATTGATTTATAATTTTATTTATTTATTTTGTTCAAATTATTTGTTTACGAATTTAGTACTTTATTTTGCATTAGTTCAACTACTTGGTTGTTTTTGTTAGGGTGGACAATTTGGATTGGAGTGTTGGGTTCGTATTGGGTTCGTTTATTGGTTAATTTGGATTTGACTCATTTAATTAAATATGTTAAACATTTTAATCCTGACACGATCCATTTAAATAAGTGGGTGACACGATTCGACTCGCATAATCCGTTAATAAACAAATCACGTTGGGTTGACCCAAGATTGATCGGTTTATTAAACTTGTTAATTCAGGTTGACTTGAATTGATCTGAACCAAATTTTATGTTGAGTTTATATCAAATTCGCGGGTGAGGTTAAAAATTGCCAATTTTAGTTTTTGTGCTGCCTAAAGATATATATTTAAGAAGGAAAAATTTTAGTTCCCAATTTTTTTTTGTTATTTTTATTTACTTAAAAAGAATTTAAATTATTATATTTCTATTATTTAAAATTAGAAAAAAATATAGAAGAGCTCGATAAACTAACAATTGTTTTTGAAATAGCCACATGAAGTGACAAATGTGCTAAAATAATATATCAAACTATAAGGCATGTCAAAAATGCCACTTTTTTTTATTATATTCCTGCTTATTCTCTTAAAAACTAAAATAAAGAAATTAATAAATAAAAAACTAAACTAAACTATTTTTTTAACAAAAAAAAAAACCCAAGGAGCTGGATTAATACAATATTTTTTTTTTTTGGAAAAATGCAAAACTAGTCCCTATAGTTGGCCTAAATTACAAATTATTCACTGCGATACAAAAAATAATTCAATGGTGCTAACAGTATGCCAAAATAACAATTTAGTTACTACAGTCAAATTCTGTCAAAACACTTGACGAATTCTGTTAGTGTTCACGTTAGCACTAATAAAATGATGATATATGTCACTCTTCTTAATAAAAAAAAAATATAAATATATTAAAATAAGGATAAATGCAAAATTAGTTCATGTGTTTAACCTAAATTATAAATCACTCTTTATCGTGTCAAATTGAATTTAGAGGTCCTTGGCGCATACCAACAAAATAATTTAGTCATTGAAGTAAAATTTCGTTAAAAAAATTGATCGATTCCGTTAAGCGCCACGTCAGTGCCAATAAATGATGACATGTGTTACTCTTAAGAAAAACATTAAAAATATACATTTATAAAACTAAAAAAAAAAATTATTTTTTAGTTTTATAAATGTATATTTTTAATATATTTATATTTTTTTTAGTAAGAGTGACATTTTTATTGGTACTAACGTTGATACTAACTAAATCTGTCAAGTATTTTAATGAAATTTGTCTACAATGACTAAATTGTTATTTTAACCTACCTTGAAGACTTCTGAACTATTTTTTATTCTACATAGAGCCAACGACATAGACTGATTTTACATTTATTATTTTTTTATCATTTTTTTTTTGGTTTTAAAAAGTAGTTAGTTTATTTTATTTTTTTAAGAGAATAAGAGTATTATAGAAATATAAAAAAAAAAAAATTGGCTTCTCTGGCACACCTTCATAATTTGACGTATCACTTTAACACACTTGTCACTTTATAAAGTTATTTAAAAAGTGGTTGTTAGTTCATGTGGATTTTTTACATATTTTTTTTTCTTAAAATTTAGGGTTAAATATGTTTGACCTCCTGTAGCTTAAAGATTTTTTTTTTTTTACTCCCTGTGGTTCATTTCGTATTGTAGATGGTACCTCGTTTATTAGGGTGTAAAGCCGGCTAATAACCGGCTAACCGGCTAATTGGCCAACCAATTTGGTACCCGGTTAGAAATAACCGGTAACCAGCCTTACTGAAGTGGTTACTTGTTTTAGAAAATATTGAAACCGATTATAACTAGTAACCGGGTATAGATATATTTATATGTATTTATTTATTTAAAAAATTAAAATAATAAAATTTGGGGTTTACACTTCTACTTTTATTCCAATTTAGGCCAACATATTAGGCCAAAAAAGGTTGAATTTTTTTTTTAAACGGCTAAAAAAGTCTAAATTAAGTACAAAAAAGTAGGCCCAATACCAAAATTAGGCCTAAAAGACCAAAATTTTAAAAATTTTGGTTACCTTTCCAGATAATCGGGTACCAATCGATAACCGCCGGTTATTAAATAATTGGTTAACCGGCTACCCAGTTACAAGAGCTAGTTGACGATTTTGGCGAACAGGCTACCCCGGTTACGGTTACTGGTTTTAGCTAATAACAGGCAATCGGGTTTTTACCCCTATCGTTTATGGCTAAATATGGAAATGATACCTCCATACAACTTCCGTCCAAAAATTGAAGGAAGTCTACGTTAACACCTTTAAGAAGCTGACACATGTCTTATGCCTATTTAAAAATTTAAAAACTAAAAATCTAAAAATAACAAAACTTTAAAAAATGAAAAAAAAAATGAAAAAAAGAAGAGGGGTGTCTCATGGCTGGTCTGGGGTGGTCGTACCAACCCCATGGCCTTTAGGGTGGTTCAGCCACCCCCAAAGAGCAAATTGTGGGTGGCTGAAACCACCCCCAAGAGTCTTGGGGTGGCACCCCCACAAGGCCAAAAAGAAAAGAAAACATTTAGGGTTTGGCTATTGGGGGTAGTTTGATCACCCACAAGGACTATGGGGTGGCTTAGCCACCCCATACCAGCCATTGAGCCACCCCTCAATTTGGTAGAAAGAATGCAAACAAATACTCAATTTGATAGGATTAAGTATTGGGATATATAATTCGCCAAAATTGACTAAATATTGGTAAGGACTGGTGGCTTAAATGGTTCTCTGCCAGTTTAAATTAGTGTATGATCAATAATTAAAATATAATAAGGCAGAATTTTTTTTTGTGAGAATCTTGCAATGGCCATGGGGATGGCTTAGCCACCCCATACCGGCCAAAAAGAAAAAGAAAAAAAGAAAAAAAAAGTTTAGGGTTTGGCTATTGGGGATGGCTCGGCCACACACAAGGGCCATGGGGATGGTTTAGCCACCCCATACCGGCCATTGAGCCACTCTTCTTTTTATTTTTCAAAGTTTTTAATTTTTTTAAAAGATTTTATTATTTTTATTATTTTTTTAAAATTTTTAATTAGGTATAGGAAATGTGTCAACTTCTAAAGGTGTTAACGTGGACTTTCATCCTTTTTTTTTTTTTTTTTTTTTTTTCCCTTGAAGTTGGACGGAGGTACTATCTTCATTTTTAGCCAAAAGTAATGTATCATTTACGATATAAAATGAACAAAAAAACAAAAATTAAAATCTTTATACCACATTGGACAAAAACGTATTTACCACTAAAATTAATATAGAAATGTAGGGAACGAGGGTTCCAAAAGCCTCCGGAACACGGTGATTGAATTGAGGCCTGCACCGAAAAGGTAGATTGCTGTCATCCACATCACATGTGTGGTCCTGCCTTTTGTCAATTTGCCACTTCTCGGGGTGCTGTTAGGACCATTGGATTGCCACCTTTCCGCTAAATGCTCCAAAGCTACACATTATTAATTAGCGAAGCCTTACGTACAAAACAACAATAATTCAACTCACAAATCCTAAAAAGTTTTAAAATAAATAATGCTTTATTCAAATATATATCACGGTATCAACGGTTGGGAAATATTTTCAAACTTTAGTCGTATTAATCAGCGGCAGAAACTCACTTGAAAAAATAACATTCAGATCTATATCATAACTTAACTTAGTTTAGATAATGCAATCTCAAGCAAGCTGGAGTTCCATTTGTGCACAAATTGAGCCGTTACACATCCGTTTTTTATTCATCTTTTGCCATTCTTTTTTGTAAATTAACTATTGAATCTGTGAGACCACATATCCAAATCATATCGTATGATATATATGATGTCATGTTGTTTACATATGGCCATATATGGTATGCATATTAACCACTGTCACTCCATTATATTTTATCCCATTTAGTTGAGATAAGAAACCCAGTAACTGTAAGAAAAATCACATGAAATTTAAGGTACGTCTAGATATGCAATTTTTTTGTATTATATTTGAAATTGTAAATATCGAGAAAATTTATTTTTTAAAATTATGTTTGGATGGTTTAAAGAATCTAAAACAAAATTAAAAAAAAATTGGATAAAACTTAAGTAAAATTTGAATTTCAAAAATCAATCCAAACATATTGCCCAAACAAATTTTGAATTATATGAACACTTATTCATAAGGTGAATTACTCTCTGAAAATGAGTAGGATTGGAAGAGCAAATAGTTGAAAATCCTGAGATTGGGGATAACTAGACACTTTTCTTCTGGTTTTAGTACTCCATGTCTGGCCTAGCATGCCATCCTCGATCTTTGTGCATACAAGCATGACACGTGTAGGACCATCTTCATTGCACCGTGGCCACATGGCAAACTCCTTTACCTTTTTTTTTTTTTTTTTTTTTTTAATTTATATTTATATATAGATTAACCCCTTCACCTTTTGATAAAGCCAGTACACACACTCTCTCTCTCTCTCTCACAGTCCTCATAATAAGTTCAGAAAACCTGTTTCAAACTTGCCATTGTCAAAGACTCTCATCATCATAGATATTCCCACTAACCCTATTTAACGCGCATTTTTAACACCCCACCCTCCCCACAATCCCATAATCCCAACATTCCCACGATTCTTCAAAACCTCAGAAAACCTCTCTCTCTCTCTCTCTCTGAATAGAGAAAATGGCAGCAAAGTTGAACCTTTCTGTTCTTCTTTGCCTGTTGGCCATCTGGGCCGTTGATTATGCCCAAGGTGCGTCCTCACCCCACGCCCCAGCACCGTCCGTGGACTGTTCGAGCCTGATCCTGAACATGGCTGACTGCCTGTCCTTTGTCACCAACGGCAGCACCACCACCAAGCCAGAGGGGGGTTGCTGCGTTGGCCTCAAGACTGTGCTCAAGGCTGATGCTGCATGCCTCTGTGACGCCTTCAAGAGCAGTGCTTCTCTCGGTGTCGTCTTGAATGTCACCAAGGCTAACACCCTCCCCGCCGCCTGCAAAGTCTCCGCTCCCGCCGCCGCTAACTGCGCATGTCAGTCATTTTCACCATACCCCACTCTTCTATTTTTCTAATTTCCCCTTTCTTGCTGTTTGTTATGAAGGAAAATGACATTTTCCTCGGGAAAGTTTCTGAGATCCAACTAATTATTCTCCCTTTTCTTGGTAAAATTACTGTTTTTAGTGATTAATTCTGTGGGTTTTTTGTTGTTTTGCAGTGTCTTTGACTCCTGCTGATGCTCCTGGTATCATGTTTTGATCCTCATCTTGATTCGCAATATCTTTCTTATATATAAAGATAATCTGTGTGGGCTTCGTATTGTTTACTTTGTTTGATTTTAATCTAGAAGGTGAATTCTTTCTATCTCTAGTAAAATTTTCAGTTGATTATCAATGGCATTCTGGATTTGATCTGATCGATTGAAGATTTTACCGGAGGACTAAGTTACAATTATTATATGTAAAAATAAAAAAAAAAAAAAAAAAAAAAGGTTCATATGATGAGATTTGAAGGACACTGACCGATGTAGTAGAAATTACGTTAATTGAGGGAGGGATAAAGGCGATGGCCTTCCAACTCTCCCTATGCTAGTCATTTTTAAAGTCATGAAGACTTGGTGATTATTATTATATCTTGGAAGCTACTTTTAAACGCATTATTGAGTTTTTATTTATAAATAAATATGAAATTACATGTCAAAGTTGTTTTGTTTTGGATAAGTCAAGAATTTTGTATTAAATAATGCTAAAAATTATATTTCCATTTCATAGTTATCCTACAATGCTATAGTGATAGTCTTAACCAACCATTAGATTAGGAGTAATTGTATATAGAGAAATGATATATATTTTTAAATATATTACAAATCTCATTTTTAAATCCACCTTTTGGATTTATGGAACCCACATTGGGTCCTTGAAATTTAATTGTAGATTTAAGACTTGGTTATATGGAGATGTACAAAAGATATATGTGTATTATTTCTCAATGATATATACAATATTTTTATTTCACAATTATTTATAATGTCGACGTGGCAGCCTGATCAACCCTTAGTTTTTTTTTTAATAAAGATTAATTCAAAAGTTAGTTAGGGTTGAGTTGCCACGCCATCAATGTGAGATAAAAATGTAGTATGCAGCATTACTCCTTGGATTAGTCCTGGTTAAAAGAGTTGGTTGGTATTGATTGTGAAATAATTGTAAGAAAAAAAATTTAGTTTCTTGTAGTACTCTTTATAATATACAAAAGAAAGAGGAAAACTCTAATATACAGGCCTTAGGGTCATTATCATTATTAGAGAATCTCCACTTCTTAGACAGGCAAGTTTTGAGGACCGACCGAAAAGTTTAATTAGGACTATTACATCAGTATTGTGAGATAGTTGTGGAATAAAAATCTGATTTCTAGCCTTATTTTTAAACGACAACTGATTCTTGGTGTGAATCCGGGAATTTGAAATTTAAATGCAGTATGTGGAATGTGCTTGTACTTGTTTGAACTCAACATGATTTGAAATTCAAATAAAATATTTGTTGTTTGTAGGTTCAGGTCTCTCACCGAAAGATTCTCCAGCTTCTGGTGCTGCCCCGGAGACGCAAGCAGGAGCGAGTGAGGTAGCCCCAACTCCATCCCCAGGGGTCTCAGGTTCTTCAGTGCTCACCACTTCAGCTGGATTCCTACTTATTGTTGGCTTAGCGGTTGCTTCATTTTCTAGCTTCTGAGCGGCAGTGTCAATTTTTTAGGGCAGAAAGAAGAAATGGTGAGGGAAATCTGTCGTGTTTATATCAATTGAGATTATGTATGAACATTAGTTTTTCTCTCTCTTTTAAGTGGATCGAATGACTTGAAACCTACTTGAAGGTTTGGTTTGGATTGTTCTTATAATGTTATTTCTATCTATTTCTATCTACTTGTTCTTTAAACAATGGAAAATTATGAGGAAACAAGAACCAGAGTTTTGAGTAAACTAGAGGGAATTAGAATCTACTCAATTTTGTACTTGTTCCTTTTTTATCTACTCAATTAGAATCTACACATGCCCCCTCTCCAAAATAAAAAAAAAAAAAAAAAAAGAGAAAAAAGGAATATCTATATGTTTTCGGACAAATTTCTTTCAAACTAAGTGGGAGGCTTTTAACTCGGTCTATAAAAATGTTTTGTATCCCTTTGCATGGGAAATGCAGATGCTTTTTTAATAGCATGCCAGAACCACATGTTTTTTTTTAATAAACTTTCATTGACCTTTGTTTTTGTTATTAAAAAATCATGTGGATCTTACATGCAAAGGGACATATGACATTTTTATTGGTCGGGTTCCTTCAACCCAGTTTGGAGGACACGTATCCCTTTTCGGACAGAGTTTTTCTCCATGTGTAATGTGTCTTTTTTCTTTTTGGTTGAATTAAAACTTTATAGACCAAACTCACTCCAGTAAATACTGGGATCACGTTTAACAGAAGCCAAACAACTTCCACAAAACACCAAACAAAGGAAAAGGCTACACAGAGCCCTCCAAGCAAACCAAACTAGAAAACAAGCAACATAACAACTAGATCATCCCTAAATAGACAAACCAGTCTATTTAGAGGAGAACTTGGCTAACAATCTAACTTTAACTTCCCATATAATCTTGGACAGTAAACTTTCTTCAGACTTGGGAGACTGGCCATGGAGCAATGCATTTCTATATAACCATAAATTATATGTTACTCCAGCAAAGCAAAGTTTTATAGTAGTAGCTTTCACATTCTTCCCTTTCATATACTGCAAACTCCAAATAGCAACTGTATTTCAAGATAACAGAGGATCAACTATCCCACAATCAGCCATCAAAGCCCTCCAAACTCTCCTGCTCAAACTGCATCTCTATTCTCCTGCCATGAGCGACAGAAGAGACATAAATTGTCTCCGCTATAACCCCATCTGCACATATGCTCCCTAGTAACAATGGCATCCTTGAATGCAAGCTAGAGAAAAAAATGCATGCTTAGAAATAACAGCCGAAAAAAAATGTAATGTGTCTTTTTGTACGAGAGAAATATGTGTTTTTAAGTAGCATCACATGTTTTTTTAATAAATTTCTTTCAATTTTGTTCTTGCTATGAAAACAACATATGCATTTTACATGTAAAGAAACATATGACATTTTTATAGACCGAATTGGAGAAAGTTTTTCTAACTCAATTTGAAAGAAATCTGTTCTCTTTTCTTCCTTATGAAAATAAGAATCTACTTAATTTTGAGTCATGAGAAAACAAATATCGATTTTCTTGAAAACAACTTGTGTTTACAAATTGATAACTTATCAAGTAGACACAATACTTGGCCTTCAACAACTTTCTATTTTAATATTGACCACTGGATTTCCTTAGATGATTGGGCTTTGGGCTTCTTTAACTTTGGTCAGCATAATTCGCTTAAACTAGAGTTACTAGACTTCGACCGGCATTTGTTAACAGAATATGCCAACGGGCAACAGCAACACACCATTCGGACATATAGTCCTAAGAAACTAGTTTGTTTTTTTAAATGGTAATATAAAGTAATTGATGTGATATAAAGTTGAAATAAATTTTCAAAAAATTTTGAGATGATTTTTTTTTAATAGTAATAAAAAAATAATTGATATGATATAATGATCGAAGAAAGTAATTTGGGAGAACTTTACTTATAACTCCTTATTTTTATTATTTTGAAAAAAAATGTAACCAAACTTAAAAAAATGCCAATTTATAATATTCATTATTTATTTATTTTTTCAATTTCAACAATCCGTTAGAAATTTTTGTTAAATTCTGTCAAAATTTCAAAACTACTCATTTTTTATTAAAAAAAAAAAATTGCTAAGATTTAAGTGTTGGTCAGAATTTAAAGGAATTTACAAAAATATCCATACCTGAATCTTTGAATTTTGTTTTTATAAGTTTTTGATTCATTGAATACAATTCAACATAGATTGAATCCAATACTCTATTTTCTAAACATTCTGATTGTGATCATATTTATGATATGTGGTGTGGTCCTCCCTAAACCCTTTTTAGGGTTAAATATATTTTAGCCTCCTAAACTATCACATTTTCTCCGGATGGCCCCCAAACTATCAATGCGTAGATTTTGGCCCCCAAACTATCACTTTTTGATTTTTTTTGCCCCATCCATCCATTTATGTTGTCAATACCAATAGAAACTGGGTCATGTGCACGACATGTGACCCTTTTGGCCCCATCCATCCATTTATGTCGTCAATGCCAATAGAAACTGGGTCATGTGCAGGACACGTGACCCTTTTGGCCCCATCCGTCCATTTATGCCGTCAATGCCAACAAAAATTGAGTCATGTGCACGACACGTGACCCTTTTAGCCCAAAAACTCGAAAATATCCCTCCCTTAACCGTGGGAATTTTAGTGTAGAGGGAGGGGTATTTTCGAGTTTTTGGGCTAAAATGGTCATGTGCCGTGCACATGACCCAATTTTCGTTAGAATTGACGGTACAAATGGACGAATGGGGCCAAAAAATCAGAAAGTGGTAGTTTGGAGGGCTAGAATCTAAGTATTGGTAGTTTGGGGGGTCATCCGGAGAAAATGTGGTAGTTTGGGGGGCTAAAATGTATTTAACCTTTTTTTTTTTTTAAATGGTAATATAAAGTGATTGATGTGATATAAAGTTGAAATAAATTTTCAAAAAATTTTGAGATGATTTTTTTTTTAATAGTAACAAAAAAATAATTGATATGATACAATGATCGAAGAAAGTAATTTGGGAGAACTTTACCTATAACTCCTTATTTTTTTATTATTTTGAAAAAAATGTAACCAAACTTAAAAAAATGCCAATTTATAGTATTCATTTTTTATTTATTTTTTCAATTTCAACAATCCGTTAGAATTTTTTGTTAAATTCTGTCAAAATTTCAAAACTATTCATTTTTTATTAAAAAAAAAAAATTGCTAAGATTTAAGTGTTGGTCAGAATTTAATGAAATTTACAAAATAACCCATACCCGAATCTTTGAATTTTTTTTTATTTATAAGTTTTTGATTCATTGAATACAATTCAACATAGATTGAATCCAATACTCTATTTTCTAAACATTCTGATTGCGATCATATTTCTAATATTTGGTGTGGTCCTCCCTAAACCCTTTTTAGGGTTAAATATATTTTAGCCCCCTAAACTATCACATTTTCTCCGGATGGCCCCCCAAACTACCAATGCGTAGATTCTGGCCCCCAAACTACCACTTTCTGATTTTTTTGCCTCATCCATCCATTTATGTCGTCAATGCCAACAGAAACAGGGTCATGTGCACGACACGTGACCCTTTTGGCCTCATCTGTCCATTTATTCCGTCAATGCCAACAAAAACTGAGTCATGTGCACGGCACTTGACCCTTTTAGCCCCAAAACTCGAAAATACCTCTCCCTTAACCGTGGAAATTTTAGTATAGAGGGAGGGGTATTTACTCTTGTCACACAAATTTTTAGACTTACATACATGACATTTCCCTCCAACTTCCAACTCTCTAAATACCGTTGGCATTATTTCTTGAGTACTGCCCCGCGCCAACTAATTTGTAAAACAAAATTGTTTTATAGGTGGAAAACATGTAAGTCAATGACTTAATAAGTAAATCGCCAACGAAACTTGGCTCATACACTTTGTATCATTTATATAGGAGGTTAAACGTGTAAACATGTGCAAAATATATATCATTGCAAGGAATGATTGAGCAGTGGCAGAAATAATGCTAAAGTACAATATAATTTAACGAGTTATGCTTTAAGGAAACCATTACCTTTTCTACTTAAGAACAATGTGTTTGGCAAAAGAATCATGGTTTTATTCTCAAAAAGTCGTACAACAGTTAAAGATGGAAATTAATGCTGATGAAGTACATGTTATAATACTAATATATATATATATATATATATATCAACATTTATAACCATCTTCCATATGGCATATCTATGCCCTTAACCTCTTCATGGTAGGGTTTGCGCATCCTTTAAAAAATTTTGTATAACCCCTTGACCAACGGACGAGACACACAACCAGCCATTTCCTAGTTGCTCGACGAAGTCAAAACCCCTGGTAACACTCAACTAGTGATACGAAAATTGAGGACCGTACCCTGTATATGGTTGCACCGGTCACAATAGCTATCAGATCTAGGGTAAAACATTATTCATCTCAACAATTGGGCCATAGGATCAAA
Source organism: Alnus rubra (assembly GCA_028654335.1). Lineage (NCBI taxonomy): Eukaryota > Viridiplantae > Streptophyta > Magnoliopsida > Fagales > Betulaceae > Alnus > Alnus rubra. The sequence continues at coordinate 909,368 of JAJPGS010000754.1, forward strand.
TATGTTTAAACTTGTCTGCATATGTCCCATATTTTTCACTTCTTTTTTCCATGGCATGGGGGCCATGTCATATAATCATTATAAATTATTTCCAATTTCACATATATAGTTGGATCATGAATAAAACACAGTGATAAAAGAATGCAATTTAATCAATTGTTTTCTCAGCAAAATATAGGACTCACAACATATAATTAAAGAGATCTTATGCATATTCAAAATGCACATTTGTCGTGTTAAAAATAGTCGTGCTCAAAATTTTTAAATTTTTAGGCATTCTCACGGGCAATTACTTACCTTGAGCGGTAATTCTAAATATGAATTCCTTGAGAAGTCTTAACTTCTTAATTTACTTTTTTACTCATCATTAGTCAAGCTCTTAAGTTATAAAACCCTAATTATCACTTAAAACCTTTAATCCCACATTTTGACCCATAACTTTTGAACATTGACATAGACCGTTATAACGGTCCACACATCTTTAGAATGATCATGGTACCGTTCGTATACTTGCAAGGAATGCCATTTTCAAGCTTCTTTCCATCAAAGTATAATCTTTTACCTCTTACTCGTTTCTTAGGTTTCCTAAGGTCCCATGGTTACCATCTTTATGAGTTTTAACACCATTTAGGTCTTAAAATATCAAAAACCTTTAAGTTGTGAACTTTTATGTTCATTTTTACTTCCAACAACAAATGGTCTGCTAAAATTTTTAGGGATCCATGATAATACATTGTCTTAGTCTATAATAATAGGCCATCTCGTTCAAAACCTCCTGTGGTTCACAAAGTTAGGATCTTTCTTTGAGAAAAACCAATCTCTAAACTTGATCTACCATTTTAATATTCTAAACACGACCATACATAAAGTATACGCTTAAATACGCGGATTAGCAATAATTTAAGGTTAGGGTTTAATGTTCTTACCCTCACTGGTGTAGATCCTTCATCCTTTGCTCTAAAACCTCTTAAAAATCACTCAGTTCTTCCTCTCTCTCTCTCTTGGCTGCTAGGTGGGTGAGGGAAATGGCCTGGCTAAGTTTTGGAAGTATTATTTTTCGCATGCAGGCTGTTACATTTGAACGGTTCATGTACTGCAATAACGGTTGGTCCATATTAGGTTGTTGACATGGATCATTAGAATGGTGATCCCCAAAAGTTCTCACACTCTGACATGGCATCGTTCGAATGCTGCTCAAGGTGTTCAAACGGTGCATCTGAATCTTGAAATTATGAGTGTTCTAAGTCCTCATTTATTTAAAGCCTCCATTGTTTGTTTGTATTTTAATTACTAGTTCCCCATAATTGAGTTACTTTTGTCCAAATTTATTGAGTAATTCTAAATAGTAGACTCCTGTATAGCTACAATTCAACTGGATGACGTGACAGTAAAAATCAACCATTAAATTAATACTTATATTTATTTTTTTATATCTACTAGTTCAAAGGCTAATTTTTACTTCCACATCATCTCAAATTTATTATTTCCATGAACCTAAATTTTCTCAGGGTTGTTATTATATGTGTTAGTAAATTTTCTTTTATAGATTTTTCACGTGTCTGTTCGATCGGGCTATTACATGTGGAGCGTCGACAATTTGGCCTCAATAGGTACCCCTGATTGTCGGCATTGAAGAAGCTGAAAAGGCTTCAGATTCTAAGATTCCTCTTATCCTTGGTTTACCCCATTGCGAGGAGGATGTGATCCATAGATACGGGTTCTTCTCAGGGTTTCTTGACGGGATTGTTGTGGGTGCCTATTAAGGCTGAGGGTTTATTTATTTATTTATTCTTTTGGTAAAAAAATGTATATTAATGTTTCTATTCCCATGTTGTGTTTAGGGATATACATGTGAATGCAATTATTTTTAATATCCACAGCTGAATCTGCAAAATGCGGATATCACTTTTAGATATCTACAAAACGCAGGATATCACTTTCATGTTTTTACTAACCATATTCGTACGGTTATTAAATGCAGTAATTATTCGCTATCCTCATATTAAGTAGTGAGTATATTTTATTCTTTTGCGCTTTCTTTGGTTCTCTATTTGGACATATTTTAAACGATTTTGAAAATAATATAGATCAATTTTTAGTGTTTTGGGCTTGTTTTAAATTTTTTTAAACCATAATCTTTTGAAAATATATTGATTTTAAATTACTTTTGCCTTTTTGCCTAGTGTTACACAATAAAGCAATATAGCCAACCAAACCAATGTAAACATAATCTCTACCCCCTTTTTTTTTTCTTTTTCTTTTATTTTGTTTTATTTTTTTAAAGGAATATAATCTATACCTAATCCAAAATGAAGTCATTTTGGTATTAAACACTAAAATATTGTCGTTTGAGTGAATTTATTAATGCTTCGTTTGTTTCTATGTAAAATATTTTCCGTCGTAAAATATTATTGATGAAATCATTTTTAAGAAAAAATGATTTTCCTACGGCAGTAGCGGATTCATACAAACGTGCGTGCAAGAATGAAGAGTTTAAATCTAGAAAACGATTTATGGTTTTCAAAACCGTAAATTATTTTTCAAAAATTAAAGAGGTTTTTATGGTCAAACTGAAAATGATTTGACCATTATTTTCGCCCCCACCAAACACCGAAAAATGCCGAAAACATTTTATGCCGAAAGAAACGGAGCATAAGTGTATATATAAATATAAGTAGCACGTGGGTGTGATTAATAACCACATCCGTATACTCTAAAACCAATATCCCCATATGCAGGTAATGATTTTTGCTAACCACATCAGCATATGCGGTTTGTGGATAATTGTAGATAGATGATGCGAGCCGTTAATATCCACCCCATGTACACCCTAGTTGTCTCCAGTTGAATAACTAGAAATGATCATTTAATTCCAAGCTTTGTATTTATGATAAGGGAAAATTGTACCATTGGTCCTTGTGGTTGGCCTAAATTAAAAATCACTCATTGTGGTATAAAAAATAATTGTACGTAAAGTCCTTGTGGTAGGTGAAAATTACAAATTACACACTAAATTTGTTTTTCGTCCACAAACTTAACAAAAACTGTTAGGGTTTGTAGAAAGGGTAAAAGAAGGAAGAATTGTTTTCCTTGAATTGTTATTCATTGACTGTGAAGATACAGCTTTATACAAGGTGATTTCCTACAATTACGCTAGACTATTCTGGGCAATTCAAATACTAACGGAAACAGAGCAATACAAATGGAAACAAAGCAAATACAATATATTTTGTCGAGGAATTCCCGGATATTATGTCCGGGTATCTTGTCTTCCTCAACACTCCCCCTCAAGTTGGAGAGTGGATGACAAGAACTCCCAACTTGCGTATCATACTTGAGAAAATTTCTTTTCCCAATGGCTTAGTGAACACATCCGCAAGCTAATTTGTTGAAGCAACATGTTTGGTTTCAATCGAGCCATCTTGTATTTTGTCACGAATAAAATGGCAATCCATCTCTATATGTCTAGTTCTTTCATGGAAAACGGGATTGGCTGCTATGTGTAAGGCAGCTGTGTTATCACAATACAACAATGCTGGCTTCGGATGCAATACTCTTAAATATGTCAATAATGATCGTAGCCAGGATAATTCACAGCATGTACCTGTCATGGCTCTATATTCGACTTCTGCTGAGGAGAGGGATACGGTTTTCTGCCTCTTTGTCCGCAAGGAAATCAAAGAGGATCCCAAAAAAACACAATAACCCGTAGTGGATCTACGAGATATTGGACAACCAGCCCAGTCCGAGTCTAAAAATGCTCGCAAAGATAAATCATTCTAAGAAGGGAAAAACAAACCTTGGCCTGGACTATTTTTCAAATAACGCAGCACACGCAAGGCAGCTTCCATGTGTGGTTTGCGAGGTGCATGCATAAATCGGCTTAGCACATGGACCGAATAAGTGATGTCTGGTCGGGTAATCGTCAAGTAAATTAGGCGTCCAACAAGTTGCCTATACTGAGATGGATCTTTAAGCAATTCTCCTAAGTCCGAGAGTTTTACGTTTTGCTCCATGGGAAAGTTCACGGGTTTAGAACCTGAAAGTCCGCTATCTTTTAGAATTTCCAAAGTGTATTTTCGTTGCGAAATGGAGATACCTTTCTTTGATCGAGAAACTTCAATGCCCAAAAAATACTTCAAGTTACCCAAATCTTTAATCTGAAAATGACTATGCAGAAATTGTTTGAGAGTTGATATGGCATTAACATCATTACCCGTAATGAGAATATCATCGACATATATCAACAATGCTGTAAAAGACTTGCCTTTCCGACGTGTGAATAATGAGTAATCTGCTTTGGATTGAACAAATCCAGCAGCTTGGATGGCTGTAGAGAACTTGGCAAACCATTGTCGAGAAGCTTGCTTTAGGCCGTATAATGACTTGTGGAGGCGACACACTAGGTTCTCCCCCTGTCGCCGAAGACCAAGAGGTGGAGACATGTAAATTTTTTCTCGGAGATCACCATGGAGAAAAGCATTGTGGACATCGAGTTGGTGCAGGGACCAATTCTGGGCAGCTGCTAAAGCCAGTAAACAACGAACAGTATCCATTTTAGCAGTGGGAGAAAAAGTATCATGGTAATCTATACCTTCCAGTTGTGTGTAACCCTTTGCAACCAAACGAGCTTTGTAACGCTCTATGGTGCCATCCGAATGCCTTTTAATTTTGAAAACCCAACGACAACCAATTGGCATCTTACCAGGAGGAAGGGAAGTGAGAGACCAGGTGTTGTTGACTTCTAAAGCAGCCAATTCAGATTGCATAGCGTCTTGCCAATGGGAATGAGAAGCAACTTCGGTATAGGATGTAGGTTCAACATCTTGACTGGAAGCAGCAGTAAATGAGTAATGCTGTGGTGAATAACGATGATAAGAGACATAATGGCAAAGAGGATATCGCGTACCTTGCTGTGGACTTGAGGACAGAGTCGACAACTGGTTGGGAGACGTCACCTGGTTGCATACATAATCACGCAAAGCCGTGGGAGGATGATGAGGTCGGTGAGAACGGCGTAAAAGGGGCTCGGAAGGAGGGGCGGCAAGTGAAGACTAGGAAGAGATTGGATCCGGTGGTGAGATTGATGGGATAGGCGAGGAAGGATCCGGTTGGTGATATGTATCAGAGACAGAGAGAGGAATGACAGGGGTCGAAGTGGAGGAAGTGGATGGAATGGACTCATAAGGAAAAATTGTTTCATGGAAAATGACATTACGGCTAGTAAACATTTGATGGGTTGTAAGGTCATAGAGTTTGTAAGCTTTTTGACCAATGGGATAGCCAAGAAAAACACAACGATGGGCATGAGGGGCAAACTTATGAGGAACATGCACGGCAGTGGCATATGCAAGACACCCAAAGACTCGAAGATGAGAATAAGAAGGGAGTTTGCCAAAAAGTTTTTCAAAAGGGGTTTTGTGAGAAAGAAGTGGTGTGGGCAAACGGTTGATTACATGAACGGCAGTGGAAACACATTCTGCCTAAAAACGTAAAGGAAGGTGAGCTTGAAAGCGAAATGCGCGAGAGGATGCAAGAATATGGCGGTGCTTGCGCTCTACAACCCCATTTTGTTAAGGGGTATAGACACAAGAGTGTTGATAGTTTGTCCCTTTTTGTTTGAAAAAATTGCGCATAAAAAAGAATTCGCCACCATTATCAACCCGAATGTTGGCGATAGAAACATGAAATTGTGTTTGGACGAAGGAGAAAAAATTGACAAGTAAATTTTGTGTCTCACTTTTGTGATGCATTAAAAAAACCCAAGTGAATCTTGAATAATCATCCACAATAGTTAAAATATATTTTGCACCAGACAATGAAGCAATCTTATAAGGACCCCAAATGTCACAATGAATTAATTCAAAAGGTCTCACAGATGAAATTGAACTAACAGAAAATAGTAGGCGACTTTGTTTTGCAAGAGCACAAACATCACAGGCATTATTAGACTAGAAAGGAAAATTCAACAAATGTTTAGCCATAAAATCTAATCTAGAAGAAGATAAATGGCCCAAACGGCGATGCCATAAAGCGGTGGATGAGGCGACCTGAGAACTGGGTAAATGACAGGAAATGGTTGCTGCAGATGGAGGTTGATGTGTTGGCTTCTCTGATGCTAATGCAACCAAGTAATAAAGTCCGTCTCGTTGTTTACCCAAACCAATCGTCTTCTTCGTCCTCAAGTCTTGCAAAATACACCAATAAGGGAAAAACGTTACTGAATAATGGAGGTCTCTTGTAATTCGACTCACAGACATTAAATCCACCTTAAAAGATGGCACACCAAGCACATTTTTTAAAGTAATGGTTGAGCTCAAAGGTAAATTCCCAATGGATGTAATGGGAGCCTGTTCTCCACTTGGCAAAGCAACTGGTGGCAAAAGGGTGTTCTTACGTTTGTTGACAAGTGAAGTTGGAGATGAGGTAATGTGGTCTGTTGCACCACTATCAATAATTAATTGATGGAGGCGCAACAGTGCTTGTAACAAACCTGAAGAAGCAGCAGCGGCATTAGCTTTAGGATTGGCAGGTTGTGTTGTCCCTTTGCCCTGTATAATAGACAAAATTTGCTGGAGTTGCAAATCAGAAAGCCCATGTGTCACTGACGACACGTCTGGAATAGCTGGACCTTCTTTGACACTGTTGGTTGAAGACTGATGGTTGTGGTTGCGTTTAAAAGAGGAGCTTCCTTGATTGGATTTATTGGATGCATGTTTCGGATGTTCTGGCAGATACCCATTCAATTTCCAGCATGTTTCTCGCACATGATGGCCACGGTCACAGTAAGAGCAATGCAAAGGTTTTCGGGTAGATGAGTTGGAACGAGAAGAAGAGGAACCTGATCCATGTCGAACAACCAAAGCCACTGGTTCAGCCCTTCGAACAGCCATGGCTGAGTTCTCTGTTGTCTCACGTGCAGCGCCTAGACTTCGCTGCTTCTCTTCTTGTATGATGGAGGAATAAGCTTTGGAAACGTCTGGCAGGGGATTCATCAACAAAATCTGCCCTCGGATTGCAGTATAGGATTCATTGAGTCCCATGAGAAACTGCATCAATTTGCGTCTCTTGTGGTCCGCCCCACAAGAACAAACGGTATCATTATAGGATCCTAGTTCATCCCATAATTTCTTCAATCTTGTGTAATAAGCCGCAACAGTCATCTGTTCTTGAGCAAGACAAGCGATGTCCCTCTCAATCTGAAAAATGCGAGGGGCATTGCTTTGAGAAAAACGATCCCGAAGGTCTTCCCATACCTCTTGGGCTGTGGTTGAAAAAATAACACTATCTGCAAATTCTGGTGTGAGAGAATTGTGAATCTAGGAGAGGATCATATCGTTGCATTTCTTCCACGCAACATAGTCTTCTGGTTTGGCAATGGCAGATGGCATTGTGGTTGTTCCATCTATAAAACCCAATTTGGATTTGGCATTCAAAGAAATCGTCATGGCTCTACACCATGTTGAGTAGTTATCCCCATCAAGAGGTTTAGAAACAAGCACCATTCCTGGGTGATCGGAATGATGAAGAAAAAAAGGATTAGAATATGGGTTAGCAGTAGCATCCCTACGCCCATTAGAAGATTGCTCGTTTGCCATGGTTGTGGAAACGGCGGAGAAAAAAAAAACAGAGAGCTAGGGTATCGTTCCCTGCTCTGATACCATGTAGAAAGGGTAAAAGAAGGAAGAATTGTTTTCCTTGAATTGTTATTCATTGAATGAGAAGATACAGCTTTATACAATGTGATTTTCTACAATTATGCTAGACTATTCTGGGCAATTCAAATACTAACGGAAACAGAGCAATACAAATGGAAACAAAGCAAATACAATATATTTTGTCGAGGAATGCCCGGATATTATGTCCGGGTATCTTGTCTTCCTCAACAGGGTTGCCACGTTAATCCAATAAAAACGTGACACCTGTCACTCTTAATAAAAAAATATATTAATATATTAAAAATTAAAAACTTCAAATTTTATTTTATTTTTTAAACAAAAAAAAAATTGAAAAAAGAGGGTTTGAGGGTGGCCTGCGAGCTATTCCTAGAGTTGGCTGCCGCCGCCTCCTCTGGGGTGGCTTGCCGCCTCCCCCATGGGTCGTGGGTGGCCGTGCGCCACCCAAGAGTAGGGGATTGGCGGCAAGTCACCCCAAACCCCTTTTTTTCATTTTTGTTTTAAAAAATAATAATAAAATTTGAAGTTTTTAATTTTTAATATATTAATTAATTTAATTTTTATTAAAATAGATACGTGTCGCGTTTTTATTGGACTAACGTGGCAACCTAACGGTTTCTGTTAAGTTTGTGGACGGAAAACGACTTCATGGAGTAATTTGTAATTTTTGCTTACCACAAGGACCTTTACAACTATAGTTTATATCACAAGGAGTAATTTGTAATTTAGGCCAACTATAAAGACTAATGATATAATATTCCCTTATGATAATACTCATTCCTATAGTGTATCAAACTTTCCTTTAATACCTCACGTTTGTCCCTTCTATCATCACCTCCTATCATTAATTAGCAGCATTAGCTAATGTTTCCTAAATCTTTCCCGCCTCGTTCTTCCCAACTCAATCCATAAAATTAAACATTTGACACTCAATTATGGTCGACCCTTCCGTTCCGTTGAAAATTATTTCATGAAAATTTAAGTTTTCCTCCAATTTGAATGTTTTAACTTTCTCTCTATTTTTTCAATTACTCTTTGTCCCACATTGAAAATTTATGAGTTTTTTTGTTTGCTTTATAAATATTTATCTTGTTATTATACTAGATAGGATTTTGAGTACAAATGTGCTAGTTGTGTCACCCAGTGCAAAGCAATGGTCGTTGCACGCACGCGTGTCACTTAATTGTTTTGACGCTTTAGACGCACTTAGCACTTATGCATCGTCGCACACAAGTTTATTGTTTTCTAATGTGTACAACTACTTTTCTAGCAGTAATATTTTTTGAATAATTAACTGTTTTCTCAACCGTCAGAAACTTTATTTTCTAACTGCTTTTTCAACAGTCAGAAACTGTTTTTTCAATAGTTAGAAACTACTATAAACTACAATAAACTGTTTTTTGCAATTTATATAAAAAAAATATTTTTCCAGCATATTTTGGTTAATCTTTTTTTTTTCTTCTCTTCTTCTTCTTCTCTACTGTTACAGAATTTCTTACTCAAAGTAGTGTTCAGAATTTGCAATTTGCATTCTATATTCGGGTAGTATTGTATTTGAGGACAAAATTGTTGTATTCCTTTTTGCAAAACTTATCGTTTAAGTGAGATGCAATATTTGTCTAAGAGACAGATTAATATTCGCCTCACTTTTCAAGATTTCATTAATTTTCATACTGTTTTTATTTTTTACTTTCTTCAATTTCTGTAGTTCCACATTCTTATTTTCCAACACCCTCTTCAGAGCTAACCAGTATAATTGCACAGACAAACAATCTTAGCATGTAATATTATTAAGGCTTTTTCCAGGTTGAGCTAACCTGAGGTGGCCTCATATTGGGGCTTGAATTTTGGGCCTTAATTAGTCCAACCCAAACTCAAGATAAGCGTGACCAAAGTCTAAGGTGAGGTGGCCGGCCTCAACTAATTAACGCATGTCCATGGGACCAGGACTATTACAAAGCTAATTGCACGAGAGGATGAGGATCTAACCATTAGAACTTCATTAAAAATCTTGTTAATTAGTATTTGTGTGTATGGTGTTTAAAGATACGAACGATAGAAATGTTTGCTTTTATTCTCTTGAACATCTTCTGTCTATTTTATTTTAAATCTATTATTGAATCTTGGGTCCTTAAGATTTAATGGTTGATTTGCACATTACTTAAATGGAGATTGACAAAAAAATGTGTAAAAGATGGAAACAAAAAATGATATGCTACTAGCTTTGGTAGGAAGGTTTGATTCGATTTGAGTTAGTGTTCAACCAATATTTTGTTAGATTAGTATTACAATATTAATTAAATAATTAAATTTATTCTTTTCTATAAGCTTAATAAAAAGGTGATTTAATATGATATTAGAGAGTCTTGAGTTCGAACATTGACTTTATAATTTACCCTTTATTTCACTTGTTGAGAAGAAGTTTGAAAATAAGACTTTGTAATCCTCCATACTGTTAAATTAGCCCAAGCAACACAATGCCACCATATTCTCTTTGGGGGAGACTCACTTTCTGTCATTCTTAGCCTCCAAAAATATCACTTCACCAATAATTAGAGAATTGTCTCTATTATTTCTGATATATTTGGTTTTCTCAGTTGCTTTGATAGCTAGATTGCTACCAAAATTGACAAGAGCGCAAATCGACGTGTTCACAACATTGCTTGGGCCGTTACCACCAACTTGATTAGTAGCTTTCTCACTTACTTGTATCTTTTGTTAGATCTTCCCCTTGATGGTATGAGGATAGCATACCCAAAGAAAGCCTAAATAATTTTTAAAATCTTTTAAAATAGACCATATATAATATAGACCCAAAGAAAGCCTAAAAATACCATTATATAATATGAGGATAGCAGATAATAAGCACAATAATCGTGTGGATGCGGATAGTAAAAACATAATGCGGATATCTACAAATAATATCCTCATTTTGTGGATATTCCAAATAACAGTATCCACAAGTACACCCCTACTTGGGGGACTAAACTAGAGAGCTTAAAAACAGATTTGCCTAGGTGATGTACTACTTTTTTTTAATTTTTTAATTTTTTAATTTTTTAATTTTTTAATTTTTTTCTCATGCATGCAAACTACGAGCATTCACAATCATGGTGAGCAAACTCCTAGCTAGCCGCGTGTATTAGGATCCTCTCTAGTTGAACTGAATTGGAGAGTATTCAATTAGTTATAGTGTAGGGGCATTTTTGTTTCAAAAAATGTGAAAAGATAAAAATGTACATACACTTATAACTAATTGTATACTCTCCAATTCAGTTCAACTGAAAATGATCTGTTTTCTAGGTAGCCAAACCGTTTCACAGTTCTCAGTGTACCAAAATTCAAGCCTCCATTTTCTGTGGCAGATATCCAAGGATCCCCTCTTCAAAGGACCACATGGAGACCTGATAGGAACCGTGGCCGTGGTCGGAGGAGTAGGAAGCCTAATCCACATTATTTGGATTAAGCTTCTACGTGGTGATTGGGTGAAGTTCAAACTGAGAAGTTGATTGTTATCACACTTCTCAGTTGAGTAGCGATGGAGCTCCAACTATGTTATCTTTAAATGGTTATGTTTATCTTTTGCTTATCTTTATCTCTTTTGTTCTATGTTATCGTTTGTTTTCTTTAAGTTGGGAAGAAGGAGTAATTGAGTAGGAATAGAGTTCTTATCAGATGGGTTGTTCATGCCCAGTAGGAGTAGTTTTCTATTTAAGGGAGGAAATAGCCAAGAGGAGATTATCTACGTTATAACACATTGGTGTACGGTGTTTTCCTACCTCAAGTAGAAATGGTGTTTTTCCTACCTCAAGTGGATTATTTGTCAATTCCATTATCATTTTTCATTCAATTCCATTCACAACCCATCCATCAATCTAGTGGATCCTTATCAAATGGTATCAGAGCAATGTCGACCCAAAAGGACCGCATTGAGAAGTTGGAGACCGACGTGCATGAGATCCGTGCGTCTATGCAGAATTTAGAACGCTCGTGGAAGGAAATCTCTAATCGATCAGCAAAGGAGAAGGAGAGCCAAGAACGGTCAATGCAGATGAGCATTACCCGATCAATAAAGGAGGCTTTGGCCACATTTGTAAAGAAGCAAGGGGAGCCACCGTACCATCCAGAGAAGGAGAAGGAGAAGGAGGATAGTGAGGAGGGCTCTAATCCACGGTTTTGTCACCATCGTGACCATCGAGGAGACGGGCATCACTTTCGGCCTATGAAGATGGAATTTCCTAAATTCCGGGGAGAGGATCCTATCATTTGGCTGGATCGCAGTACTCAATTCTTCGAGTTTCAAGCCACATCAGAGGAGCAAAAGGTAACACTTGCAGCCTTTTATTTAGAAGGTGAGGCAAACCAATGGTGGCAGTGGGTAAAGAAGATTTATCAAGCGGAAAACAAACTTATCACATGGGCCATCCTTGAGAAGGAATTATTGGCTAGGTTTGGTCCAACCGAGTATGAAGACTATGACGAGGCCTTATCTCGTGTCAAGCAGAAAGGCAGCCTGCGAGAATATTAGAAGGAGTTTGAAAAGTTGGCCAATCGTGTGGTGGGATGGCCACAAAAGGCGTTGATCGACACCTTCTTAGGCGGGTTAAAGGCTGACATCTCGACTGATGTCCGAAAATTCAAGCCGCTGACACTCCGCGAGACCATTGAATTTGTGCGAATGCGGGAGGATGAGCTGGCCCATTCGAAGAGGAGTCCATATGCAGACACGTCAAAGTATAACCCAAAGACATCATGGGGTAGCAGCACCACATCAACGATGAGTTCCAGTTCTAAAACTTCACCACAACCAGCAGTAAAAAGAATTTAATGGGAGGAAATGCAGAAGAGAAGGGGGAAAGGTTTATGCTTCAACTGCAATGATAGGTACATACCAGGTCATCGTTGTGCAGTCCCACATGTGTTCATCATTGAAGCTGATCCAGAGGAGGAAGTGGAACCTGAGATTGATGCTGAAGAAACAAAAGGTGGACAAGTTCCTCAAATTTCACTACATGCTCTAACCGGTTATACAGGACCCAAGACGATGAGGGTCTTTGCTCAAATAGGAGTTCGAAAAATCCTAGTCCTTATCGACAGTGGGTCTACATACAATTTTGTTGATCACAAAATTGCCAAAACACTTGGACTACCGATCACTCCAACCACAGAATTCTGGGTGACCGTAGGTAATGGGGAGCGCTTATCATGTAAGGAAAATTATGTAGATGTGAAGTTACAGGTGCATGGATTGACCTTCACGGTGACCTTATTTTATCTTCGATTAACAGGGCTGGATGTTGTTTTGGGGGTCCAATGGCTGGAAAAATTAGGTCCAGTAGTGTGTGATTGGGGACGTCTATCCATGACCATCACGCGAGGCAACCAGCAGTTTGAAATCTTGGCGTCAGCCGAGAAGCAGGGACAGGCCATTAGCAATTCTATGCTAACCCGAGAAGTGCTCAATGGGGGAGAAGTTTTTGCCATTGCAGTCTGAACAATCCAAGGGGCTGAGGCGTACCAACTTGCACTTGAAATATAATGGATACTCGTTGATTTTCAGCAAGTGTTGGAGGAGCCCACAGCCCTACCGCCAGCTAGGGACTTCGATCATCGGATGGTCCTTAAGGAAGGAGCGGGGCCTGTCAACGTCAGACCTTATAGGTACGCTCATTTTCAGAAAAATGAAATCGAAAGGCAAGTTTCTGAAATGCTTAAATCAGGATTGATAAGGCCAAGTAATAGTCCATTTTCATCACCAATTTTACTTGTCAAAAAGAAAGATGGTATATGGAGGTTTTGTACAAATTACAGGGCGTTAAATGCACTAACGATCAAGGATCATTTTCCCATTCCAACAGTGGATGACATGATTGATGAACTACACGGATCTGAATATTTCACCAAGCTGGACCTACAAGTAGGGTACCATCAGATTCACCTCCAGATTGAGGACATTCACAAGACGGCGTTTCGGACTCATAGCGGCCACTGCGAGTATGTGGTAATGCCATTTGGATTATGTAATGCCCCGTCAACTTTTCAGGCAGCCATGAATGCGATCTTTCGACCTTACTTGCGTAAGTTCATTCTCGTATTCTTTGATGATATTTTGATTTATAGTTCGAATTGGGATAGCCACTTGAAGCATATTAGAAGGACCTTGGAAATCTTAGCCAGTCACAATTTTGTGGTGAAGCCTAGTAAATGTATCTTTGGCCGGACATAGGTGGATTACTTGGGTCATCTTATTACTATAACGGGTGTCAAGGTAGATCCCCACAAGATTGCAACAATGCAATTGTGGCCTCAGCCCAAAACAATTACAAAATTATGGGGATTCCTCGGGCTTAAGGGCTACTACCAAAAATTCATCCAATTTTACAGTATCATTGCTCGCCCCCTAACCCAATTGTTGAAAAAGGGTCAGTTTGGATGGAATCCGGAGGCCGAAGCAGTGTTTGTCTCTCTTAAGCATGCCATGACCACAACACCTGTGTTGGGATTACCTAATTTTTCTGAAGTTTTTGTCTTAGAAACAGATGCATCGGACAAGGGCATTGGAGCGGTTCTGGCTCAAAATGGCAAACTATTGGTTTATATGAGCAAGGCAATCGGGCCAAGACAGAGAGGCTGGTCTGTATATTCCAAGGAGATGCTCGCAATTATAGAAGCAATCAGGTTGTAGCGTCCATATCTTTTGGGCCGCCGTTTTCAGATTTGGACCGATCAAAAAAGTTTGAAGTTCTTCTTGGAGCAGCGGGTTGTAACTCCAGAGCAGCAAAAATGGGTTTCTAAGTTGTTGGGATATGACTATGAAATCATTTATCGACCGGGAAGGACGTATTCAGCAGCTGATGCCTTATCCTGCCGGCCAGTGCAAGTAGCCGAATTGTTGGAGGAGTCTGAATTGGTAGAAGATTAAGAGAATAATGAGCACCAATTGCAGGCCATAAGCAGCCGTTGGCAGACCAACCTGAGAATTATCCTCACTTGCTAGATCGGGAAGGACTACTATTTTATAGAGGCAGAATTGTGATTCCACCAGCATCATCTCTTTGCACCACCTTGCTGGCCGAATTCCATAATTCTAAGATGGGAGGTCATTCTGGAGTATTATGGACTTACAATCGGATTGCCCAATCATTTTTTTGGGAAGGTATGAAGAAAGATGTTAGAAGATATGTTGCAGCGTGTGACACATGTCAGGGAAATAAATGTGAAACTCGCTCCCCAGCCGGCCTTCTATAGCCCCTACTAGTGCCATCTCAGGTATGGGAGGAAATTTCTCTTGATTTTGTAGACGGATTACCTCCTTCAACAGGAAAAACCACAGTCATGGTCGTAGCTGACCGTCTTACCACACTACAAAAAAAATTGTAAATCGCCACATGCAGTTCGCCGCGTGTACAGTAACTGTACACGTGGCAAACAGTTAGCCGCGTGTAATTAGCCGCGTAGATACACGCGGTGGACCTGGGCAATGCTAATTGCACATTTGGCAGCGTGTATTTTAATACACGCAGCTAATTTGCCGCGTGTACATTAATACGCGCTGCCAAATGGCAGCGTGTGTAAATCTACACGCGGCCAACATCTGGCCGCGTGTACATTAATACACGCTGCCAAATGGCAGCGCGTGTAAATGTACACGCGGCCAACATCTTGCCGCGTGTACATTAATACATGCGGCCAAATGTTGGCCGCAGTATATTTTACATATATATATATATATATATATATATATATATATAAATTCTATTTTTAAATTTCTTTTTATTTAAATATATATATATATATATATATAATATAATATATATATATATATATATATATTTTAATTCTGTTTTTTAATTTCTTTTTATTTAAAATATATATATATATATATATTTATTTTTTACTAAAATTCTCCAAATTTATTTTATCCAAAAATATCACAAAATCAAATTGCACAAATTAATCAAAACAACTTTTTTTAAAAATTCGAATACCATGTACTAATAAATATATTCATTACTATATATAACTACTTACACAACAATATCAACAAATTTGAGATTCTTAATTTAATAAAGTTATTCGGTACTAAAAAAAAAAAAAATACAGAAAATATCTACAAATCTGGAGGACGTCTTTGCGGATCACGAGGTGCAGTCCCGGGCGTGAGCTCGCCAACTGTCGATTGTCCCGCAAGAGATGGTGTAACGGGCGAAGGAGTCCCGAGAGGGGATTGTTGGTTCAGCAATTGTCCAGAAGGCGACAACGGACCAACCGTTGTCGCATTACCTGCAAGTACTAAAAATAATTAACCTACATAATATTATATGCAAATTTAAACAAGTAATGAGAACAAATTAAAAATAAACCTAAGTGTATACATAATATGAACCATACCTGCAGGCGCACTACTAACAGATGACGTACTACCGACGTGTGCAGGTGAAGACTGCTGAGCACCAGGGCATACGAACGATAATCCTGTAGAGGACATGAAGGCCTCAAAATGTCGCATGCGCTGCTCCATATCATCAAAATGTCGCATAGGCTGCTCCATATCATCAATCTGTCGTATGCGCTGCTCCATGCTGTCAGCCCGCTCTCTCTCGGCCCGCACTATGCCCTCTAACTCCGCAATTTTGTGAGCAGCCCAATCCTGAGACGTGCCCTCGGCCGGTCCCCCCCGTGTACGGCCCCTATACGAGAAACAAGTCCCGCGAACAGGAGTAACGTTCGGCCCAACCTGCCGAACCCTACCCGCATACTCGGGTCGCCCAACCGCTTGCTCGTACGCGTCGCCAGGTGCCCAACGCACCGTATCTGATGAGAAGGAGTCCGAGGCAGCAGGATCAGTGGACAAACTCTGTGTCATCCGCTCCTGTACGTCGTCAACATACAAAACAATGGTAATTAATAAATACTTTATCACACGCATAACTAATAATAATCGATAACCTATAACAGTAGCATACACATAGGTCCCGTGTCCGCTCGTTCAGGTAAGTGCCGTCTTTCCTTGTGTGCGTCTTCATAAACGACTCGGCGCGGGTGGGGGGCGTGCCAGATATAGATGCCTGTCGCCATACAATATAAATATATAACAAACATTGGATATTCATTTAACGTTAAGAAATAACAATTACGCACAAATAAGAATTAGGATTTTTACATATTGTTCCATACCTCATCGTGATTAAATCTGGCATAACTTTTGGACCCCAGACTATGGGGGATGTCTTGCTGCTCCCGCAGCCGCTTCATTCGTTCAGACCTCTCCTTTACATTGAACATTCCCAAAAAAAATGTCAGAATTGATACTTTTAATTACTTATGTGTTATGATTGAATGAACTGTTTATTAAAAAAACACAACATTATAGTAATACATTCAAAGACCTACATACCACATTTACTTTTGTGCACCACTCGTGCAGTACGTCCTCCACATCCGTTTGGTCATACTTATCAAAAAACGTCTCTGGCATTCTCGCACGTATTGTCAATGGCGTGTCACCGTCTCGAATATTTAGCTGGGTCCTCAACTTCGACTTCCACGAACGGTGCTTACGGCCCATATCACCCCAGAATTCATTCTGTGCCAGGCGCTGGTCGACGGATACGGGTACATAAAATTCTTGCTGCACATTCAATCTAATGATTAATTTTAGCAGTTCAATAAAGAAAAAATCATCTTAACTTTAATTTCACAAAATACATATATTAGTTTCATACACATACCATTATGGCATCCCACATAGCCTGCTTAACCTGTTTATCTACCTTTCCCCATTTGTCCCGCAAGTGAATATGGGACCCGCTCCGTAACAGCTTGCCCGCAGCCCGTCTATAACGATTGCATGCTCGTCCCACTGGTTGTGTTGCAGCATTGTACTGCAACACAACTTTCTTACCCCTCGGGAGCACCCAATTTCTCTCAGGGTCCTTAATCACCTCAAAATATATGCTCCCGTCTGGGTTATACCCTAGTCAATAAATATAAAACGTTAATATATTAACACTAAATAACTTAATTATATCAATAAATAAAAAATTCAATTTAAATATTATACGAACTTACTAAATTAATTAGTTTATAATGATGTATACAAATGTACTTACCCATCAGCCGAATATGGTCGAACGCTATGTGCTCGGTCGCTGGGTCACCAGCATGCTCCTCGCCTGCCTGATCTTCTGGGTGATGCTCATCATCATGATCGTCATCCGAAGGCATATCCTGGGGGACATCATGTGCTAACTGATCAAGCCCCAACATCACATCATCCCCCTCGCGGGGCAGCTGGCTCTCCCCCACATCTGGGCCCTGACTCTCCCCAGGAAGCGGCAACTGGCTCTGTCCATAAACATGCATCTGGCTCTCCCCAGGTGCCGGGCCCTGGCCCCCCGCCTGTGCCGACAGCTGTCCCGACCGCATACCCGGCAAAGGCATCCCCCCCCGCTGTGGCAGCGTGAATCTGTCATCGTGAGTCTCACTATCAGGGTTGACTGGCATAGTCGGTGTAAGGGGGTGTGGATAGTACAACGGAAATCTGCTCAGATCGTGACACTCTCGCGCCCACCATCGATCAATATGACCCGGTGAGGTCAGCCCCATCTGCGAGAACGTCGTGTATGGAGAAAGAGAAGAAGAATATCCAGCTGAGCTCGTCTGGGTAGGATCTGACCTGCTCATCCCCGCCGTACCCGGGGGCAATGGTCTATAAACCGCGTCCGGGTGGTGTGGCCACGGTGTAGTATGTAGTGCCGCTGACATCGCCGGTGTGGACGTAGGCGGGTATAGAGAAGGAGAATATCCAGCTGTGCTCGTCTGCCCGGGATCTGACCTGCTCATCCCCACATCTGGGCCCTGACTCTCCCCAGGAAGCGGCAACTGGCTCTGTCCATAAACATGCATCTGGCTCTCCCCAGGTGCCGGGCCCTGGCCCCCCGCCTGTGCCGACAGCTGTCCCGACCGCATACCCGGCAAAGGCATCCCCCCCCGCTGTGGCAGCGGGAATCTGTCATCCTGAGTCTCACTATCAGGGTTGACTGGCATAGTCGGTGTAAGGGGGTGTGGATAGTACAACGGAAATCTGCTCAGATCATGACACTCTCGCGCCCACCATCGATCAATATGACCCGGTGAGGTCAGCCCCATCTGCGAGAACGTCGTGTATGGAGAAAGAGAAGAAGAATATCCAGCTGAGCTCGTCTGGGTAGGATCTGACCTGCTCATCCCCGCCTTACCCGGGGGCAATGGTCTATAAACCGCGTCCGGGTGGTGTGGCCACGGTGTAGTATGTAGTGCCGCTGACATCGCCGGTGTGGACGTAGGCGGGTATAGAGAAGGAGAATATCCAGCTGTGCTCGTCTGCCCGGGATCTGACCTGCTCATCCCCGCCGTACCCGGGGGCAATGGTCTGTAATGGCGTCCAGGTGGTGTGCCCACGGTGTGGTATGTAGTGCCGCTGACATCGCCGGTGTGGATGTAGTCGTGCAAGGCACGGGTAGGCGTGGTGCACGATGTGCGCAAGTAGGGGGTCTCTGGTCCATCGAAACCTGCGAACAAATGTGAGACAAATTTTTTGAAATTCGTTTTAATTTTAATATTAGAAAAGAATATGCATAATATAGAATGAGCTCTATGCAAACTAAGAAAGTACTTTGAGTTTAAGCAAATTGTACCAATAATAAATATAGCAATCATTCTATAACAGGAGCTTCAATCGGATCAATGTCGGGCCTGTCATGATCGAACTCATCATTCATATCATGCAGGTCATCAGTGGGTAATATGATCGGTACACACTCGTGATATGCATTATCTGCATCACTACTCCCTTCCCCCTGACCAACATCGTACACGTTGCGCGGTTTAGTCCTCACGGCACAAACCCAGTTTGGGTTCCTTTCATCCTCGACATAAAACACTTGGTCTACCTGAGATGTAAGCACGTACGGCTCGTCAGTAAGCAGTTCTCCCCTGTGGACGAGGTGAGTGAAGTTGACAAACGCTAGACCATAATCGTCGACTCTAAATCCTCTGTCCATCGTGGGGTCCGCCCAATTGCACTTAAATAGGACGTACGTAGTCCTATCGTAGTACTCGACCTCAACCACATCGGTTAAATGCCCGTAGTAGGTTTCGCATTCAACGGTTGGCACACATACCCCGCTGTTCTGAGTCCTCCTTCCCACATCATGGGCTAGCGTGCGGAACAATTTCCCGTTTACCACGTACCTGTTATACTTCACTGCTGTCTCCTTCAACCCTCTACTCCGCATAACCAATTTCAGCCCCAATTCCTCCCTACTTTGATCGTCAAGGCCATCAACCTATGTTATCATTTCATATATTAAAAGAATACATCGGTTAATAGCGGCATATTGTCGAACCCTATCTTAAATTGACACTGAACATAGGTAAATATTATATACGAAAATACCACTACTTCCTTACATATGCGCGGTACCACTCGCAGAACTGCTCGTGATGTTGGGCTTCAATCAAAGCGTCCGTGATGCGACCCCTAACGCATGATCGCCTAATAGCGTCTTTATGCATCCTACATTCAGCGGATATAATTAAAAAACTAATTATTACCAATTATATCATTTGAATTCGGTTCAATATGTAAACACTACTTACATCCGCAAATTGAGAAACTCGTCAGAGTTGAACACAATATAACGATGAATCTGATGCATCGTCAACCGGTTCAATCTAACTCGCGTTCCCGCCCCCTTGGAACCATCAGGGTTTCTCAAAGGTCTGTTGTGGAAGGTTGGTGCATTTTCTAGATATCTCGAACAAAACGTTACTAGCTCGGTCGCTATGTAACCTTCCGCAATGCACCCCTCAGGAGCCGCTTTGTTGCGTACATTCGACTTGAAACCCCCAAGACTCCTGGTGCACACACAAACATTAAGGACTTGCCCCCGTTTAATGCCATTAGTTACATGAAAAATATATATATATATATTCTGTTGTATTTTACCTCTCTGCCGGGTACATCCACCTATACTGAACGGGTCCGCCGAGTCTACATTCGCGCACAAGATGCACGACCAAGTGGACCATGCTAGTAAAAAACCCAGGAGGAAATACCTGTTCCAGCTTGCACAGTGTGATACAGACGTCACCCTGCAGTCGGTCCATCTCGGCTTGGGTTAGCTTGGTTGAGCATATGCCTCTGAAAAATGCTGACATCTCAACGATAGGTCTGACCACTTTGTCTGGCAATGACTGACGCAATGCAATTGGTAGAAGCTGCTGCATCAGTATGTGGCTGTCATGACTTTTTAACCCTGAAATTGTACGGTCCTTCATCCGAACACACCGTGAAATGTTCGACGCATATCCGTCTGGAACTCTCACATTTCGAAGCACCTTTAAAAAGCTTTCTTTATCCTCCCTGGACATCGTGTGACAAGCCGCGGGTATATATGTTTTACCATTTGCGGCGGTGAACGGATGCAATTTAGGTCTCAACCCCATCTCCTGCAAATCCAGCCGAGCTGCCAAGTTGTCCTTCGTTTTCCCTTTGATGTCCAAAATAGTGCCAAGTATATTGTCCATGACATTTTTCTCTATGTGCATGACATCAAGATTGTGCCGAAGCAAATTGTCCTTCCAGTACGGCAATCTGAAGAAAATACTTTTCTTCTTCCATACAACATCATCAGCACCCCGTGCACCCGTCTTCCGCTTCTTCCGTCTCGTCTTACCCGCATTCTCATTCCCAAACGCAACTCCGTCCAACTGTTGGAGGATCTCGTCCCCGCAAGGCACATCAGGAGCACATTCTAACTCCTCAGTCCCATCAAACGTTCTTCTGTTCAGCCGCCACAGATGTTCGGCTGGCAAGTACCTCCTGTGTCCCATGTAACAAAATTTACAACCGTTCTTCAGATGTTTAGAACGTGTCGAATGCATGCAACAAGGACATGCCTTCACACCTTTGTTAGGCCAACCAGATAAATCTGCATACGCCGGGAAGTCGTTTATTGTCCACATCAACTGAGCACGCATATTGAAATTCTCCATCTTCGCAGCATCTAGTGTTCGTACCCCTACATCCCACAGCTCCAACAGCTCATCAATCAGTGGCTGAAGGTAGACGTCGATATCCATACCAGGTGAGCTCGGTCCGGGGATAACCAGTGACAGGATGAACGACGTCTGTTTCATGCACATCCAAGGAGGCAAATTGTACGGTACAAGCAATACGGGCCATGTGCTGTGGGATGTACTCATGTTCCCAAATGGATTGAATCCGTCTGCTGTCAGTCCCAACCGCACGTTCCTACTGTCGGCCATGAAATCCGGATGTAGAGAGTCGAACGATCTCCATGCCTCACCGTCCGCGGGGTGCCTCAATACCCCGTCCCTAGTGCGGCCTTCTGCATGCCACCTCATATTGTGCGCCGTGTGCTCCGACATGAATAACCTCTGTAACCGTGGGATGAGTGGAAACCATCTCAACACCTTCACTGGACGTTTTTTCCTCGACGATATTACCTCACCATCCTGATCGAAATGTATATCAGCCATCCACTTAGATTCTCCACATACGGTGCAGGTATCTAGATCTTTTTTGTCTTTCCAGAATAGCATACAGTCATTAAGGCACGCCGGAATCTTCTCATACCCGAGACCCATGGAACTGAGGAATTTCTTCGCCTCGTACGTATTAACCGGCAATGCATCATCGCAAGGAGGCAATAACTGACAGACAAGGTCCAGAATATCAGAGAAAATATTGTTACTAATACCTCCAATGCACTTCAAGTTGTAGAAATGTACAGTAGCACTCAATTTACTGTGCTTTGTACCGGGGTGAAGTGGCTTGTCGGCAGTCTTCAACAACTCAAGGTACTTCAATGTGTCCCTTGCAGAGGTTCCTTCATTTACTTCTCCGGGCTGGCCAACATTATCAGTGTCACCTACTTCGTGCACGCCGAAGGCGTCACGCAACATTGCGTGCATGTCACCACCTTGTTCCAGCTCTCCGCCTTGTTCTGTGACTTCTACATGTTCAATGCCACATGCAGCCGTATCTGTGACACTGGGATGGTCGTGACCCCGAACAGGACCAGCAGGGTTTAGGGTTGTCTCACCGTGCATATACCAGAAACCGTATCCCGTGGACATTCCCTTCCCCCCTGTCAGGTGTGCAAGAACGTAATCTGGGGGGTGCCGCTGGTTATTCCGGCAGTACTTACATGGGCAGTAAATTTTGCCATCACCAGACCTACAGTTACCAACGGCAAATGCCACGAATGCTCTACACCCGTCGTTATACTGTGTCGTACCTCTAGGTGCTGACATCCACGACTTATCCATATTCCTCTGTACGCGAGATAACAGTCTGAAACGAAATATGTTATTTGATTACAGCAAATAAAGTGCTTGTTTGTTTACTGTTTGTTTTAAACAGTTAACTCAAAGTATCATTTTCTCATAATTTTTTTAGGGGTTAGGGTTTTTCCTTTTTAGGTTTTAAGGTTAGGGTTTAGGTTTTTAAGGGTTTAGGTTTTTAAGGGTTTAGTTTTTACGGTTAGGGTTTAGGGTTTAGGTTTTAATATTTGTAGGGTTTAGGGTTTAAGGTTAGGGTGTAGGGTTTTAGGGTTTAGGGTTTAGGGTTTAACTAAAATAAAATAGTTAAAAAAAATAAAAAGAGATCTCGAACCCTTTTCTTTTATATTTTTTAATATTCTTCTTTTTTTTTTTGGGTTTAGGGTTTTTTTTTTTTTTTCTTAGGGTTTAGGGTTTTAGGTTTTTACGGTTTAGTTTGTAGGGTTAGGGTTTGGGTTTGGGTTTACCTTACCATAAAAAGTAATTAAAAAAAAAAAGAGATCTCTCCCTTTTTTAATTTTTTCTTTTTTAATATTCTTCTTTCTTTATTTATGGTTTAGAGTTTTAAGGTTTCTTTTTTTAGGGTTAGGGTTAGGATTAAAAAGGTTAGGGTTTAGGGTTTTAGGGTTAGGGTTTTAGGTTGTTAGGGTTTAGGGTTTAGGGTTTAGTTTTTAGGGTTAGGGTTTAGGTTTTGAAGGTTTAGTTTTTAGGGTTAGGGTTAAAAAGGTTAGGGTTTAGGTTTTTAGGGTTAGGGTTTTAAGGTTAGGGTTTAAGGTTTTAGGGTTTGGGTTTTAAGGTTAGGGTTTAGGGTTTAGGGTTTAGGTTGTTAGGGTTTAGTTTTTAGGGTTAGGGTTTAGGTTTTGAAGGTTTAGTTTTTAGGGTTAGGGTTTAGGTTTTGAAGGTTTAGTTTTTAGGGTTAGGGTTAAAAAGGTTAGGGTTTAGGTTTTTAGGGTATAGGGTTTAGGGTATAGGGTTTAGGTTTTAGGGTTTTAAGGTTAGGGTTTAGGGTTTTACGGTTTAGTTTTTACGGTTTAGTTTTTAGGGTTAGGGTTTTAAGGTTAGGTTTTTAGGGTTTAGGGTTTAGGTTTTAGGGTTTTTAGGGTTAGGGTTTAGGTTTTAGGGTTTTAAGGTTAGGGTTTAGGTTTTTAGGGTTTAGTTTTTACGGTTTAGTTTTTACGGTTTAGTTTTTAGGTTAGGGTTTAAGGTTTTAGGGTTAGGGTTTTAAGGTTAGAATTTAGGGTTTAGGGTTTAGGTTTTAGGGTTTTTAGGGTTAGGGTTTAAGGTTTTAGGGTTAGGGTTTTAAGGTTAGAATTTAGGGTTTAGGGTTTAGGTTTTAGGGTCTTTAGGGTTAGGGTTTAGGTTTTAGGGTTTTAAGGTTAGGGTTTAGGTTTTTAGGGTT
Organism: Alnus rubra; assembly: GCA_028654335.1. Classification (NCBI taxonomy): domain Eukaryota; kingdom Viridiplantae; phylum Streptophyta; class Magnoliopsida; order Fagales; family Betulaceae; genus Alnus; species Alnus rubra. The sequence goes on from JAJPGS010000754.1 coordinate 933,794, forward strand.
TAGTTTTTACGGTTTAGTTTTTAGGTTAGGGTTTAAGGTTTTAGGGTTATGGTTTTAAGGTTAGGGTTTAGGGTTTAGTTTTTAGGGTTTAGGGTTTAGTTTTTAGGGTTTAGGGTTTTAAGGTTAGGGTTTAGGGTTTTAGGGTTTAGGGTTTAGGGTTTAGGTTGTTAGGGTTTAGTTTTTACGGTTAGGGTTTAGGTTTTGAAGGTTTAGTTTTTAGGGTTAGGGTTTTTAGGTTTTGAAGGTTTAGTTTTTATGGTTAGGGTTTAGGTTTTGAAGGTTTAGTTTTTAGGGTTAGGGTTTAGGTTTTAGGGTTTAGTTTTTACGGTTTAGTTTTTAGGGTTAGTGTTTTAAGGTTAGAATTTAGGGTTTAGGGTTTAGGTTTTAGGGTTTTTAGGGTTAGGGTTTAGGTTTTAGGGTTTTAAGGTTAGGATTTAGGTTTTTAGGGTTTAGTTTTTACGGTTTAGTTTTTAGAGTTAGGGTTTTAAGGTTAGAATTTAGGGTTTAGGGTTTAGGTTTTAGGGTTTTAAGGTTAGGATTTAGGTTTTTAGGGAGAAAGTATTTTAGGGTTAGGGTTTTAAGGTTAGGGTTTAGGGTTTTAGGGTTTTAGGGTTAGGGTTTCAAGGTTAGGGTTTAGGGTTTAAGGTTTTAGGGTTAGGGTTTTAAGGTTAGAATTTAGGGTTTAGGGTTTAGGTTTTAGGGTTTTAAGGTTAGGATTAGGGTTTAGGGTTTTAAGTATTTTAGGGTTAGGGTTTTAAGGTTAGGGTTTAGGGTTTTAGGGTTAGGGTTTTAAGGTTAGGGTTTAGGGTTTAGTTTTTAGGGTTAGGGTTTTAAGGTTAGAATTTAGGGTTTAGGGTTTAGGTTTTAGGGTTTTAAGGTTAGGATTAGGGTTTTAGGGTTTTAAGTATTTTAGGGTTAGGGTTTTAAGGTTAGGGTTTAGGGTTTTAGGGTTAGGGTTTTAAGGTTAGGGTTTAGGGTTTAGTTTTTAGGGTTAGGGTTTTAAGGTTAGAATTTAGGGTTTAGGGTTTAGGTTTTAGGGTTTTAAGGTTAGGATTTAGGTTTTTACGGAGAAAGTATTTTAGGTTTAGGGTTTTAAGGTTAGGATTAAGGGTTTTAGGGTTAGGGTTTTAAGGTTAGGATTTAGGTTTTTAGGGTTTAGTTTTTAGGGTTAGGGTTTTAAGGTTAGGGTTTAGGGTTTAACTACAATAAAAAAGTAATAAAAAAATTTCACTCTTTTGTAGGGTTTAGGGTTTTTAGGGTGAACGGTAATTTGGGCTAGGGTTTAGGGTTTATGGTTTTTGCTTGTTTTTTAGAGTATAAAGCTTATTGGTTTGGTTTTGAGATTTGATCATAGACATTTTTATATTGGTTTTGATTTAGGGTTTAGGGTTTATTGTTTACACCTTTGTTATAAATTGAATAATAAAAAAAATAATTATAAATGGTAGACGGTGGCCAAATTTAATTTTCTGTATCTATCCAATAATCGTTAGATACGATCATTTTATTATGAAATGATGGCGAGTTTACTTTGAATTGGTTTTTTTTTGTTTGTAAAAAAATTACCTGAAATGAACAATTAAACTTTTTTTCTTTGTTCTTAAAAAACCCAAAAATTGTTTTTTGTAGTACCGAATACTTATTTATATTTTATTGGTTTTGATCATTTATTTTATGATTAAGTTAATAAAATAATTGTGACAAATAATAATCCACACACAAATTCGTAGTACAGTAAAACATATTACAAAAAAAAAAAAAAATACCACAACTGTAAGAATATTTTTCATGCATAACAACCAACCACATCAAAACACATAAAATTACACAACAATAGATATTCAAACTCAACAAAATTAACAGCATTGCATAGACCATTATTAATTGCTAAATCCACAATTATTATATGAAACTATTAAAAAAGTTAGAAACAGATTTTAAACAAATTAATTTAAATGCACCAAGTTTATTATAGCCAAAAGGTAAAGAAAAAAATTTAATGTTAAAATTAATCACAATTTTTTTTTTTTTTTTTGTGATTTGTATGCTCCTTTGCCAAAATGTACCTGGATGAAAACATATTAGTCCCAAAATAAAATCCCAAAACAACTAAAAAAATACTAATCACGTACAAGGCAGAGAGAGAGAGAGAGATAGAGAGAGAGAGAGAGAGAGAGAGAGAGAGAGACCGGGAGAGGTTTCAGAGAGAGAGAGAGAGAGAGACCGGGAGAGGTTTCAGAGAGAGAGAGAGAGAGAGACCGGGAGAGGTTTCAGAGAGAGAGAGAGATGTAGAGAGAGATAGTGTCAGAGAGAGAGAAAGCTAGAGAGAAAGAAAGGGTTAGGGTTTAGTCGATCTGTGGTTCGGTTAGAGAGAGAGAGAGAGAAAGCTAGGGTTAGGGTTTAGTATGTGGTTCTGTTAGAGAGAGAGAGAGAGAGAGAGCTAGAGAGAGAGAGAGCTAGAGAGAGAGACAGAGAGAGAGAGAGAGTGAGAGGGAGGTGTAGAGAGAGATAGGTCCGGACCTAGGGTTAGGGTTGCTGGTTCGGTTAGAGAGAGAGAGAGAGAGAGCTAGAGAGAGACAGAGATAAAGAGAGAGAGAGATAGATAGAGAGAGAGAGAGAGAGAGAGAGAGAGCATGCACCGGTGCCTATTGCCGAACACGGGTGGTGCAGTCACGGCCGGAGAGGGAGCTGGCCGGAGAATGCACTGGATCCTGGTGGTCGGTGGACGGAGAGGGAGAGAGAGAGAGAGAGAGAGAGAGAGAGAGCTGAGTGAGCGAGTGAGAGATCGAGCTGAGGGAGAGAGAGATCGAGCTGAGGGAGAGAGAGGGAAATGTGGGGAACAGGGTAGCTTCCTCTGGAAGCTACCATTTTTTTTTTTTTTTTTTAAAATTAATTGAAATATCAGCCAGGTGGCGCGCGGGAAATGTCCCGCGCAGGTCACCTGGCCAAAAATTGGCCGCGTGGCGTAATGCCACCCGGCCAATTAGGGACGTGTATTATTATACACGTCCCTATCTGTTTTTATTTATTTTTATTTTTTTATTTTTAAAAACGAAAAATGGTATATATATATATATATATAGATTATATATATAAATAATTATATATATATATATATATATAATATATATATATATATATATATATATAGTTTTGTATTTGTAAACACAAACACAAACCCTAATCCGACCCTAAGTGTATGTAATATATATAGTGTTAAGGTTTACGTAAACTCTAACCCATAAAACTAAACCCTAAACGGTAACCCTAAATCTAATTCTTAAACCTTAAGTCTGTCTTAAGTTTCATATTATATATATAGGTCCTATATATATATAGGGTTAGGGTTTTATTAGATTACTATTCCATTAACGTAAATCCTAATTAGAGTTAGGGTTTACTTTAAAGTACTCAACACGTAAAACGTAAATATACTATAAACATATTGCACGTAGCCCATACCCCTAACCCTATGTCTATATACTATATATAGTCATAAACCATAACCCTAAGTGTATGTACTTTGTTATGTTGCATATTTTTATTTTTGTTCCTCGCCGTATAATTATGCATATATTTGTAGCCCAAATTTGGGTATATACAACGTTATTATATATATCTATAAACTCTAACCCTAAGTGTATATATATACTATATATAGCTATACACAATATAGGTATATAAGTATACTATATATATATATAAATAGCCATAAACACCAATGTTAGGGTGTATACAAGTAACTATAAAGGTATATAGTTTCGGCACGCCGTTTACATGCATGCATGCATGCATGCATATATTATATATATGTATGTACATAATATGACAAGATAGTTTTGAAATACAAATACAAATACAAACACAAACACATGCAACCCTAAGTGTATGTAATGTACATTCTTGCTAAACCCTAAGTCATAAAACTAAACCGTAAACTATAAATTAAAACTAAATCCTAACCCTAAGTATATATATATATATATATATATATATATATACTATACTAAACACTGACCATAAAATTGAACCCTAAAACCCATAATCTTAACCCAAATCTTAAGTGTATGTACCATATATATGTAAGCCATAAACCCTAACCCTAAATATATATACTATATGTATAGTGATAAACCCTAACTCTAGGATCAAATGATAGTTCGACCAAGTTTTGAACATTGAACTCGATCAAATGATAGAGGCATGCAATTTTATACTTGTGTAAGGTATGCCATAATGATCGGGACCACAAGGCGAACACATTCAGATGGATGTTCAACGAACCCTAACCCTGAGAGTATGTACTACATATACAATAAATTAAGTCCTAACGCATAAACCATATTCAAGAAACTCAACTTGCATGTAAACCCTAAAACATAACTATAAGTATGTGTAGCACAAATTTATTGTTGGGGTATATAATAGGAATTTTTAATATAAATAAATTCCAAAAATTTAAATACAAGTACTGTATAAAACTAATTAGTTTATATACTCTAATTTGGTATAGGGTACATAACAATTTTATACTCCAATTTATTTGTTTTTTTTTTTTTTTTTTTTTTTTTTTTTTTAAAAAGGGAATTCCAAAAAAGTGTTTTTCAGTTAGCCACGTGTATTAAATTACACGTGTCTGCCAGATGGCAGCGTGTATTTTATACACGCGGCCAATGCCAGCGTGTATAAAATACACGCGGCCAATTGGCAGCGTGTATAAAATACACGCTGCCATCTGGCAGCGTGTACTTATACACGGGGCCATCTGGCAGCGTGTACTTATACACGCGGCCAGATGGCCGCGTGTAGAAATTACACGCTGCCAGATGGCAGGGTGTATTTTATACACGCTGCCAATTGGCCGCGTGTATAAATTCCACGCTGCTATTTGGCAGCGTGTAATTTATACACGCTGCCAATTGTTTGTACGCTACATCTGGCAGCGTGTCCAGAGAAACACGCTGCCATCTGGCCGCGTGTCTACAGTAACATGTACTGTAGACACGCGGCGATTTACGGCTTTTTTTGTAGTGCCAAATATGCTCATTTCATAGCATTAGCTCATCCTTATACAACAAAGAAAGTTGCTGAAGTTTTTATCGCTAATGTGGTCCGTCTTCATGGAATGCCGACAGCTATGGTAAGTGATTGTGATCCCATTTTCTTGAGCACTTTTTGGAAGGAATTTTTCACGCTGCAGGGAACTCAGTTGAAGATGAGTTCCGCATACCACCCACAGTCCGATGGTCAAACAGAGGTGGTAAATCGTTGCCTCGAACAATACCTCCGCTGTCTTTGTAGTCAACACCCCAAGATATGGGCCCAACAGTTACCATGGGCGGAGTACTGGTATAATACGACTTTCCATCAATCGTTGGGAACCACTCCCTTCCAAGCACTTTATGGACGCCCAGCCCCGACGATGATTAATTATTTAGTGGGAGCTGTTGTAGTGGATGAAGTGGACAAAGAATTGATGGACCGGGAAGAGTTGCTGCAACAGTTGAAAACCAACCTCCAAAAAGCCAGCAACCGCATGAAGCAACAAGCAGATAAGAAGTGTCGTGACTATGTCCTGGAAGAAGGTGACTGGGTGTATCTACGCCTTCACCCGTATCGCCAACACAGCTTGTTTCGGCGAGCTCATCAGAAGTTGGCAAGTCGGTTTTTCGGACCTTATCAGATTCTGGAATGCGTTGGTGCTGTTGCCTATAAACTGGCTTTGCCCGACACAGCACGGGTTCATCCGGTTTTCCATGTATCCCTCTTAAAGAAGCAGCTCAGCGACAGGTCTCGGATTACCACTCATCTTCCACCCTTTTCGACGGACAACACACTGTACTACAACCTTTACTGGTGAAGAATTACCGTTGGGTTAAGCATGTTGAGAAATAGATTGCGGAAGCTTTGGTCCAATGGAGTAGTCTTCCGCCTGAAGATGCCACATGGGAAGAAGTTGATTGTCTTCACCAACAATTTCCGAATCTCGACCTTGAGGACAAGGTTCGTGTTCAAGGAGGAGTATGAAGCCTAATCCACGTTATTTGGATTAAGCTTCCACGTGGTGACTGGGTGAAGTTCAAACTGAGAAGTTGATTGTTATCACACTTCTCAGTTGAGTAGCGATGGAGCTACAACTATGTTATCTTTAAATGGTTATGTTTATCTTTAATTTGCTTATCTTTATCTCTTTTGTTCTATGTTATCGTTTGTTTTCTTTAAGTTGGGAAGGAGGAGTAATTGAGTAGGATTAGAGTTCTTATCAGATGGGTTGTTCATGCCCAGTAGGAGTAGTTGTCTATTTAAGGGAGGAAATAGCCAAGAGGAGATTATCTAAGTTATAACACATTGGTGTACGGTGTTTTCCTACCTCAAGTGGAAAGGGTGTTTTTCCTACCTCAAGTGGATTATTTGTCAATTCCATTATCATTTTTCATTCAATTCCATTCACAACCCATCCATCAATCTAGTGGATTCTTATCAAGACCCGGCTCAGAATTACAAGAAAGGGACATTTAAGGTAGTCACTAACAGTGAAAAAGATAACATAATGCAGGATCCAATAACATAATTCGGCAGGGCCAAATAACAAGTGTCCTGAAAGCACAAACGGGTTGGCAAACTATGCCCATATTTTTATTGGGTAATCAGGGATCTGTAATTAAGTAAGGAAATCAACGTTGAATTTGCGAACAAGATTTTTGTTTTCTTTTAACTGTTTTGATTGTGCCTCCCCGTGTCGACGTATAACTAAAGGTGTGCTCCAAGTTTGTCTTTTAAAACAAACTTTATATATCAAGCAAAACAACATGAATTTCCTACTAATTAATGCATATCTAACCCAAAAAAAAAAAAAAAAAACACTAATCAGTGGTTAATGTTTTTTTTTTTTTTTTTTTTTTGAGATTAATCAATGTTCATGTAGTAACTCATGCAAGAAGCCAGACTACTGTATTAAAAAAAAGAAAAGAAAAAAAGACGTCAAAATGATTGGACAGTTCGATCATGCTGGCTTTCGTTTGGATCTAGGAAAGCACCTTCGTAAAAATGGGTCAGTCACCGTGGTTTCATATTTTTAAACGAACAGGCTAGGTCGTGCCGTACGTAGACCAGTTTAAGCAGAATTAAGAAAGATTAATTTGACTATTGCTGGTCGGCAAGGAAACATATATATATGCATACACGGCTCACATTGGTCGTATCAGTCAAAGAGGCCTTTTGGGTTTGGGCGCCATGTTCACTTCCTTTTGTTTTGGAGGAGAATGCTCAAGATTCCGGTCGTCCTTTGAAGGCTTCTAAAGAAAGGGGACTTGTTGGCGTCTCATTCCATGTTGGATCTATTAAACTATTGAGCCGTTATATATGGGTTGTATTTGGGTCGAGCTGTGTTGAGCCGAACTATACGTGTTTTGTATTTTTGGATTCACATTCGGCTTAGCTACATCATATATGTGTTCAAGCCTCAAACTCGAGTCGAGCTTTAAACCTCCATTCGAACTCGGCTCAAGAATTCCTTTTCCGAGGTTGAGTTTAACCTAATTAAATTGATCATAAGAGGTTTAGAGGATAATAGATTTTTTTAAAGACGTTTGCAAAATAATAATTGGAATTTGGCTAGATGTTGTATAAAAAACTATAGCATATGTATTGTACTTTTTTTGAACGGTCCATATTTAATTTTAAATTTTTTATGAGAAAAAGAAGGAAATGGTGAAATTAAATCTTGATCATTGACAATACACTGACAAGTGTAATATTGTTGGCAGTGTCCAGACGGGTTATGAGCTTGTATGGACAAGGCTAGAGTTTCATGCCTTGAACCCTGGTGCCATACAGACCTGTCCGAACCCATTTGTGGATGAGCTTGTTGGGGGCTACCAATAAAGCTTCTTGTCTTGACCCCATTGAACGTATTTGGAAATGAGGCTCTTGGGGCTCACTAATCAGTTCTTAAGAGTTTCGTTCGGACAGGTGTGAGCGTGTTTCCGAACGAGTGTCTTGGTGGCTCCTTATAACATAGATCGTTTGAATGTTAATAGACGAATTTCCGAACATGACCTTTGTTCCTCACAACTTTGATTGATTTTGTCAATTAATCTTGTTAATTCAGTTGTCACGCCTTGCGGCTGGTGGTCTTGGGATCCTATAAGGCAGACAGGAAATCAGGTGTGGGGGGGATGACGGCGACACCACCTCTGATGCTAAAGTAGTAAACAAGTAGGTACCTTAGGTTGGGGCTCTGCCTAGGTTTTATAAAACGACCCTTAAAGTCTAAAGGAGTGACTTATGGCTGGATCGGCTACGGTGTTTCCCAGGCTTCCCATATCTGCATGATTTTCCTTAATTCTGGGAGCTGGGCATGTAGTCGACTGTTTGAGGCTTTCCAAATGTGGTGTAGTTGAGTAATTTCCTTCCCTAACGTTATTGTTTCCTGTGATTCTTTCCTTATGAGATTCTTCCCTTTTTAGGGTGATGTCTCCTAGTGATTTGTGCTGTGTCATATGGTCCTTGCAGGATTGGTTTGAGGCGTGATCAACACGCTTGGGTCTGGGCTGTTCGGAGGTGTTGAGGTTGTGCCTTGCTAGGCGCCTATGCTGGCAAGGCCTTGAGTTCGGAAGGAAACCAATCGTGTTTGGTCCGGGCTGTCCATAGGCGTTGAGGCTCTACATTCTAGTAGCCTCCTATTCCCTTGGGCTATGAGTGTGGGCCAACGAGAATAAGAGTAACAGGTCCATTCCAGCAGCCCCCCATTCCCATGGGCCACAGGTGTAAGCCTATCGGAATGAGAGTAAAATTCCATTCCCACAGCCTCCCATTCCCTTGGGCCATAGATGTTGGCCAATGAAAATGAGAGTAAAAGATCCATTCCAGTAACCCCCATTCCCTTGGGCCATAGATGTTGGCCAATAAAAATGAGAGTAAAAGATTTATTCCAGTAGCCCCTATTCCCTTGGGCCACGAGTGCGGGCCAATGGGAATGAGAGTAAAAGTCTATTGCAGTAGCCTCTCATTCCCTTTGGCCAAGAGTGTGGGCCAAAGAAAATGAGAGTAAATGGTCCATTCCAATAGCCCCCATTTTCTTGGGCCAACGAGAATGAGAATAAAAGTTCCATTCCAAAGCCTAAGTACAGAAGTGTTAGGAATATATATTAATTCTCAAAGATGCAACAGAAAAATACAAGAAGTATCATGATTTTTTTTTTGGCTTGCAAAGGCAAGAACAATACCTATATGCAATTGGCTACCTTGTGTTTCGGGCTGATTTGAATAATCTGGCTCCTCCAATCCACACGTGTAGGGTATGGTTTTAAGCCTTCTAAACCTTCTTCTCAACTTTAATTATGAAACCAAGAGTGTGGGGGTCTAGGGACGGGCATAGACCATGGCCTTTGGGGTGCAAGACTCCTATCCCCCAAATGCCATGCATATCAAATGTTTTTATCTGTTTGTTTCTAAATACCATTTGGCTCTTTTCATAGGCTGCCCTTCAAATCATCTTATTCTTGTTCTTGAGTTTTGAAGTTTGAACGAACACAAAACGGCATTTTTGCTCATATTTCTTTCTCAGTTTCTCTACTCAGTCATTTCTTTGTTCTATTTTGAATTATATTTACAATAGAACGTAATATATAAAGAGAATTAAAAAATTATTTGATTATTATATTTTAGTTTTGGCCGGCCTCCTCAAAAATTAATTACTCCTTTTTCATTGAGAATGCTACACGTTGCCCAGTCCTTGGTGTTGTAGGGTACGTATATACCCTTCTTTTTTTCTTTTCTTTTTTCTATTTCAATTTTTCCTGAGACTTGATGAATATTTACAATTCAAAAATAATCCATCTTCATAAACAATGATGATATATGTGTGACACAGTCACATGAAATTAAGTTAGAATTAAATAGAGCGTAGTTTGCACTGCTTATACAAATAAAATCCGATCAAGTAAGAATAATTAACTTTACATGAATATAATTGATAATACTTGTAACACATGTTAAACAAATATAAAAAACATGTATCCTTTTAAGAAAAAAAACGTAATATTACTCCTTTTTCCTCATATTCTGGGCCCTTATTCTACTCCCCCATGACCCCTCCTTCTCCGCCATACGGCAACCGGACCTCCTCTTCAACTCAAGAATTTGTTCTTGCCACCTGCTTGTCGTAACATGATCGTTAGTACTATCCATCTTCAATGGTTTCCCGAAATTTCCCAAACCCAATTGGGAGTCATACTCTCTGCGCAACACAGGGTCCGAAAGCGTCGTGTATGCCGCATGCAGTTGGACAAAAATCCTGGTGGACTCTTCCTTCATGGGAGGAGGACAAACATCGGGGTGATATCGAAGAGCCATACTTCTATATGCCTTCTTTATCTCCTTCATGTTCGTGTTATTCGGTCTCAGAGAAAGGAGCTCATACAAAGTACTGGTGCTATTCTTTTCACCCCCCACTTTGGTCGCTCTGCATGAAATACATATATGCCCGGCTGGAGGCCGTTGCCGTTTGTGGGGAAGTGGAAGAAAAAGGAAGCTTTGCCTTGAACTCAGTAAAACATCCATGGCTTTTCGTTCAAACGCAGGTAGTTGAGGATTGTGGATTGAAAGAGATTGGTGGCCATGGCTACTCTTTATATAATAGGGATGAGGAGAGCAGCATAAACAAACGAGTTTTTCTTTTAATTATATTCCGTACGACTTATTTTAATTATACCCCCACCCCCATATAGAGTTCGCTCATCAAGATGCCGTGGGCTATGGCGGCCGACAGACTGGTACCGTACGAAGCTGAACGCGTTTTCTCCGGACGTGGTAAACATCGACAGTAAATGTTGTTATCTTGATATGCAACGCCAAAAGTCTGGTCAACGTCGACTTACAATTTTAAGGATGAGAAAGGGAAAGACTACAAATTACCTATTTACATATCTTAAAAGAGGGAAGGAGAATTTAAACTAGTAATCTCCACTTCATGAGGCGTGATTCCTATCCGATTGAACTACTCCTTAGAGACAACTCTTATAGCTTTGACACGAAAGTTTCAACAAATCCTTGAATTAATTTTTATTAAAAAAGAAATACACATACCCCATTCGATCTATCACTCAATTTGTGGAGTATATATGGGTATTTTTGTCATTTTCTGTAGTGAGGGCGTCAACATTGACATGATTGATCCAAAAGTTTTTTCTAAATTTTTTGCGAACGAGCCAGCATCGGAGGCACCATAGACTCGGAGGTTCGACACAACAAGGTTCATGGACGGCTACGCAACCCTCCAATTCACCAGCTGCTACTTGCTTGAGCCTCTCCTGTAGAGCGTAGCATCGATCTACTAGATGTCAGAGGGCGCTCTTGGAGAGAGTACCTAGAGCTTTTTGAGTACCAAGGATGGGAGTAGATGATTTCAGAATTAGTGCCTGCGGCAACGGAATTGGTTCGCGAGTTTTACGCAAACCTTCACACACCTGGCGATGACCACTTTATGACTTGGCTCTGCGGCAAGTATGTCAGAGTGGATGCCGAGCTGATCAGCACCATCACCCACACCCCGTGAGTTCTTAACTCAGAGTACCCGTGGGCCGTGGGCCATGTGTTAACCAAGATTCCACAGATCATGGAAAACCTTCCATACATGGACAGACGTCGTCAATCAAGCATCAATCAAGCTAATCATGCAGCTGCACCATATTGAGCAAGATAGCGTAACTGGCATGCAAACACACAAGGAAAGAATATGCAGACAATAATCATGCAGTAAAGACAATTCAAATACTGCAATCATCTAGATTAGGAAACCTTCCAACTATTGTTGCTTTCCATGTAAATCTATAGTGTATATAAAGACATGTACAATGCCCTGTAATATTATTGAGCACTTTCAATCACTTTGTGCACTATTATTTCATGGTATCAGAGCTCTAAACCAAGCTCAAGCTTGTTTCGATCCTTAGCAGTTTTTTTTTTTTTTTTTTTTTTTCCGCACATCTCAAATGGCTTCTTCCACCAATACCACCAACACCGATTCACCAAACTCTACCACCCCACCAGCACCAAATACTGTCACAGCAACCAACTCTACACCACCCACATTTACCTTTCCCAATGTTACCACGTTCGTCTATGTCAAACTGGAAGGGCCGAATTATCACATGTGGCTCAGCCAATTTCTCCCGGTTCTACGCCTCCATGACCTCATGGGCATTGTTGAAGGCACTGAACCTTGCCCACCTCAGTTTCTCCTTGATGATCAAGGACATGTGACACTCTCTGTCAATCCTGATTTTTCCATTTGGACAAAGAAGGATCAGAGTATCTTGAGTTGGATTAATGCCACTCTCACCGAGAAGGTTCTCTCCATGGTTTATGGATTGAATACCTCTCGCCAGGTCTGGGCCTATCTTGCAACCAAGTTTGCCTTGCAATCTCGATCTCGGATTGCTCATTTGAAGCGTCAACTCCAGCACCTTCACCAGGGATCACAGTCGTGCTCCGACTTTCTTCAATCTGCCAAGCTGCTAGCCGATCAACTTGCCATTGTAGGCAAGCCAGTTGATGAAGATGACCTGATCTCTTATGTGATCAGCGGTCTCAATGCATCCTATGGACCATTTATAACTTCCATCTCAGTTGCAACACGCAACCTCTCTATGTCCTTTGAAGACTTTCAGGCTGAACTACTGTCTCATGAGTTGTTCTTGGAGAATCATAACAACTCCATACCCCCGGGTAATACTTCATTTGCACTATTATCTAATAAGAAGCCTACCTCTTCTCCCTTTCACAGGAAATCTCGAGGCTCCTTCTCTAATACACAAAGAAGGGATGCCCGCTTCTCACACCAGCAGACCCGGCAGCATGCTCCTCCTCGAGCTTCCCCTGCTGGACCACTTCAATCCGGTTCTGCTGCTCCACGGGCTCCATGTCAGATTTGTGGTAAGACCAGCCACCAAGCGTTGGACTGCTACCATCGCATGGACTACACCTTCCAGGGCCGCCACCCACCATCTCAGCTGGCTGCAATGATTAGTCAGAACAACTCTCTTATGGATGATAACTGGTATGCTGACAGTGGGGCAAATGCCCATATCACTGCCGACTTGGACAAGCTCTCTCTACAGCAACCTTTCAATGGCCAAGACACAGTGGCAGTAGGTAATGGGTCTGGTCTCCAGATTCAGAACACAGGTTCCACCTTTCTCCAAACACCTCACTCTAAATTACTCCTTACCCGTGTCCTTCACTGTCCCCAAGCTGCTGCAAATTTATTATCTATCAATCGTTTTTGCCTTGACAACGACTGTTTTTTCATACTAACCGGTACTTATTTTCTTATCAAGGCAAATCGGACGGGCAAAACCATCCTTAAAGGTCCCAGTGTCAATGGCCTCTACCCAATAAATCTGCAAAGCTGTCCTCTCAACAAATCCAATTCCTGCATTGCTCTGCTTGGTGTGTCTGCTTCATTTGATATATGGCATGCCCGGCTGGGTCATGCCTCGTCGGCTGTCGTCTCTCGTGTCCTCCGGACATCTCAGCTTCCGGTTTCTTCCCATCCCAATAAAAATTCAGTATGTGAATTCTGTCAGTATGGAAAGTCGAAGCAACTGCCATTTCCTTCCTCCTCTCGGATTACAACATCACCCTTGGAGCTTGTTCACTCTGATGTTTGGATGTCCCCATCTCTGTCTCTTGGTGGCTCTCGCTACTATGTTATTTTCATAGATGACTTTAGTCGCTTTTGTTGGGTCTATCCCCTAGTTCAGAAATCTGATGTTTTTATTTCCTTTGTTAAGTTTAAAGCCCTTGTTGAGAATCAGCTTTGTACTCGAATAAAACAATTTCAATCTGATAATGGAGGCGAATTTGTTTCAAAAGTCTTTTCTGATTTCCTTGCACTTCATGGCATCTTGCATCGTAGGTCTTGTCCTCATACTGCCCAACAAAACGGCTTAGCCGAACGCAAACATAGACACCTAATGGAGATGGGATTGTCCCTCCTTGCTCAATCACACCTTCCTACTCTGTTTTGGGCAGATGCTTTCTTACATTCTGCATACATTATCAATCGGCTCCCCACCCCATTGCTTTCCAATGAATCTCCATATTCCAAACTCTTCCACCGTCCTCCCAATTACTCCCTGTTTCGAATTTTTGGATGTGCTGCCTACCCTCTCCTTAGGCCTTATCTCCCACATAAACTTTCCTTTCGCAGTAAACAATGCATCTTCCTTGGATTCAGCCCTCACCACAAGGGCTACCGATGCCTTGACCCTGTTACTAATCACGTGTATCTATCTCGCAATGTCGTCTTTGATGAAACGTTGTTCCCAGTCCAGCAACGATCCTCCCTTTCTCCTTCTACTGGTACTCCAGCCCCTACGCCCTCCCCTGTTGTCATACAGCTCCCTGCAGCCTTCCCTCCAGCATCAACTACTCTTGCCCCTGCCACTTCCAACCCATCTCCCACCACTATACCTCATTCCCCTGGTAGTTCTGGTTCTGGATTCCCTAACCAATTATCTACTGCTCACGTTTCTCCTTTGCAGGTGGCTCCTCACAATCCATCTACTCAAGACTCCCCTTTGCAGGTGGCTCCTGAAGCTCCCTTCACTCAGCCGGCCTCCTTACCAGCTTCTCACCAGATGGTCACCCGCTCAAAGACTGGCTCCCTCAGGCCCAGGAACTATGCTGATTTCCAGCTTTTCTACTCCACTCGGCACCCCTTGAAAGCTCTGCACAGCACTCTCCTGTCAGAACCCACATGCTTCTCTGAAGCCTCCAAGTCTCCCTCTTGGCGTGCTGCCATGAACCAGGAATTTGATGCACTCCTCACTCAAAACACCTGGTCTCTCTGTCCACTCCCTGCTGGCCGCCATGCTGTTCGCAACAAGTGGGTCTATAAGCTCAAACAACAGCCGGATGGGTCCATTGAGCGCTATAAAGCGCGTTTGGTCGCCAAAGGTTTTGATCAACGTTCTGGAATAGACTATACCGAAACCTTCAGCCCTGTGATCAAGCCGGCAACAGTTCGAGTTGTGCTTGCCATTGCTGTCCATTTTAACTGGTCTATCCGTCAACTGGACATCTCCAACGCCTTTCTCCATGGCAAGTTGCAAGAAGAAGTTTACATGCTGCAGCCACAAGGCTTTGTCCACCCTGACTTCCCCAACCATGTGTGCAAGCTCCACAAAGCCATTTATGGCCTGAAGCAAGCACCCCGTGCTTGGTTCAACCGTCTGTCCGATTCTCTTTTGGAATTTGGCTTCACTCAGT
Organism: Alnus rubra; assembly: GCA_028654335.1. Lineage (NCBI taxonomy): Eukaryota > Viridiplantae > Streptophyta > Magnoliopsida > Fagales > Betulaceae > Alnus > Alnus rubra. The sequence goes on from JAJPGS010000754.1 coordinate 949,070, forward strand.
CCCGGGTCGACACTTCCCTGTTTCTGTTTCATCAAGGCGCTGTTCACTTGTTTATCTTAATATACGTTGATGATATTTTGATTACAGGTACCCATAACACGGTCATTCAATCTCTGCTTGCCAAACTTCGGTCCGATTTTGCTCTCAAGGACCTGGGTGAACTAAGCTATTTTTTGGGCATCCAAGTGCAACGGACAGCCACTTCTCTTCACCTCCGCCAGTCTAAATACATCCTAGACTTGCTCCACAAAGCCCGGATGGTGGGTGCTAAAGCCTCTCGGTCCCCTTGTGTTACTGGATCCAAACTTTCCTCCACGGATGGCACTCCTCTTGAGAATGTCACCGAATTCAGACAGCTTGTTGGTGGTCTGCAGTATTGCACTCTCACCCGACCTGAGATCGCCTACTCGGTCAACCAGCTTTGTCAACATCTCCACTCTCCTACATCAACTCATTGGACAGCTCTCAAACGGGTCCTCCGCTACCTTAAAGGCTCGGTTGATCATGGCCTTTTCTATTCACAGGGACCACTTACTTTACAAGCTTACTGTGACTCTGATTGGGCCGGTGATCCTGATGATCGCCGGTCCACGACTGGTTATGGGGTTTTCCTCGGTCCGTGTCTCATTTCCTGGTGTGCTAAAAAGCAGTCTGTGGTGGCACGCTCAAGCACAGAGGCAGAGTACCGGGCTATGGCTCTGGCTACTACGGAACTCTACTGGATTCGAATGTTACTTCGAGACCTTCAGCTTCCTCTCCCTGCTCCCCCTGCCATTCGGTGTGACAACCTCGGGGCCATGGCTCTCGCCACTAATCCCATCTACCATGCTCGGACCAAGCATATCGAGGTCGATTACCACTTTATTCCTTCCATACATGGACAGACGTCGTCAATCAAGCATCAATCAAGCTAATCATGCAGCTGCACCATATTGAGCAAGATAGCGTAACTGGCATGCAAACACACAAGGAAAGAATATGCAGACAATAATCATGCAGTAAAGACAATTCAAATACTGCAATCATCTAGATTAGGAAACCTTCCAACTATTGTTGCTTTCCATGTAAATCTATTGTGTATATAAAGACATGTACAATGCCCTGTAATATTATTGAGCACTTTCAATCACTTTGTGCACTATTATTTCACCATGAACGACAGGCCTCCGCACTTCACACTAGTGGAGTGTTTCACAGAGAGACCGCCCCACGTCATGAGCATGGAGGGGATTGGAGGGTTCGCCCTCAGTGCGCTGTCAGTAGAGGCTCGACTGGTCTACCGCGTCATTGCCAACCTGATCAAGAGCACGGATCCCATCTCCTTTGAGCGGGCGCTGTGTCTTTACGTAGTGTTGAAACGCGTACGAATCGACTTCGCCACCGTCACCATCACTATCATGAAGAAGGTTGACAACACAAATGTTGGCACTTGGCACGACTCTATAATTCGGGGCGCCGTAGATGATTTATTTTATCTTACTTCAGTTCATGAAACAATAGTTATTTTGCTTTATTTAAGTTTTATTTGGTTTATTTCCACCATGGGGTGGCAACTTTATGACATTTAATTCCTTGTTGTTTTGCAATTTGGATGATATAAGTTGGGTTTTGACATTTTCTTTTATGAAATATTTTTGAAAACCGAAATTCGACTACAATTTTTTTTATAAGGAGAGGAGAATGAAATACCCCAAAATAATAATAATAAAAATTAACTGTTGTGAGATCCTGTTTTATAAAAATATACTCGTATTGCTAAAATTATCCAACTAAGTGACTTAAAATAATTTTTCAAAAAAGAAATAAAAAACAAAAAAAACTAAAGGATTACTACAAGAAACCTGGTCTTTAGCGATGGCACATCATTGCCGATAAGTCCTTGCAAAAGATGAACTTTGTTACTCATAAGCGACGACTTTGCACTGTCACTGATAACACCTGATTAGTAACGACAAAAACTCGTTGCTTATAAGCTTGGTGTCATTGTCCCTCGCTTTAGAATGAAAATGAAACACAAAATGAGTGTCGTTACTGATAGTGCATGTGTTCTTATCAGCAACAACTCAAATGTCGTTGCGAATGGTGGCTTATTAGCAACATCTTTGAGTCGTTGCTGATAGTGGGTTATCAACAACAATATTTATGTCGTTGCTGATAGTGTGGGTTATCAGAGATGACTTCGTTGATTACAACTTATTCACAACAACCTCAAGTTGTTGCCAGTATTATTTATTTATTAAATTTTTAATTTTATTTATATTATTATCAATGCATGCTAAATTTGCCATTAAACTCCTACACCATGCAAAATAGTCCACTCTCTTTGAGTAAAATATGATTTACATTCAATTAAAATATGAATTACAAGAAGTATACATATGTTCAAGCCTAGCAACTAAAGTTCACATTGGACATAAATTAAACTAATCACTAGACCTTATTCCACATTGTTTGCTAGTTGCTACACAATTGCTTCTTCTTCTTCCTCTTCTTGGATCCATGTACTTGCTTTCTTGTTGTTAAAAGTTTTCTGTAAAGTTAAAAAAGCATACTTTATTATAACTAGAGTATAGATTGCTGGATATATAACAAATTATTATGATACCAAAAAAAGGGCACTTGATATATATCAGAACTCACGAAATGGTGACCTATTCTAAGTATGTCAAAAAGCCACCAAAAATTTATCATCTACCAAGACCTCAAAGGCCGAAAAAATTAAATATAAAAAAATAAGAACTCAAAAGGCCTACGCCTTACGCCTTACACCTTGAGGCCTCAATTTATGGAAAATAAAACAAATCATCTTATGTTTTCGCTTTTGAAAATAATTCTTATGATTTTCGGGTACTCTTTTTTCGTTTACATGGATGTTCAAAAATTTACTCAAATTTTATGCACAATAAACACTTCAATATATCTAGTAGTTGAAACCATGAAAAATACTTGGATGATTGTTAAAATTCAATAAACAAGGTATTAAGCAGAGATTGAAATGTTGCTGCTGAATAATGTGATACCAGAACAGTCAGTGGTAACCCCAAAGAAAAATCACTCCATAACAAAAAGCCTTCACAATTTTCTTTTTCATTTATAAATAAGAAAAACAACTCGCTTAAATTAAGATAAGCCAAATGCAACCTTAATTCAAAACTTTTCTTACAAGAAGAGAGCAATCAGGATCATCTCATGAAGCATGTGCAGTTTAAAAATCTAAAGAGTACTACTGCCTGCAAAACATAATATCACTAGCTATAACTATAAGCTGTAATTACGACTAAATAAGCAAGAGTTCTGCACCATATCAGGATGGTATAGATTCTTTTGCTCTGAAAAAAGAAATGATGAAAGGTCCAATGGAAGAGAATTAACAATATATTAGACCAATATAAAACTAACAGTAGTTGAGTAGTAAGAGGTTATATTTCAAAATGAGTCATCATATGCATGTATTTGTAGTACACGTTTTATCTATTGCCACAGAAAGCACATGGTACCACATTTGAAAAAGGGAGAAGGAGAGAGAAAAAAAACTCAAATAAATCAATGTTATTTTTTTTTTTTTTAAAAAAATGATTGCAGAAGGAGGTAAGGGGGCATGGGGAACTTACGAAGACAAAGGAAAAAAGATGAAGGTAAATATAGCCTCACTGATATATGCGTTGTTCTCACCGATTTCATAAATAAACACAAAAGCAAAGGAAATAAATGCTACTACAATCTTATATGAAAGATTATGGAACCAAACTGCAATCCAAAAAGTGATATCCACCGGAATAAGAAAGAACCAAGCATCCTGAAGTGTTGGCGTTGGCTAATGTATGTAATGAACTTCATGAGCAGCCAATCCATGAAGATACTGAAAATGGAACAAACCTATTCCATAAAAATCTGAATAATTCTTATTTTGACATCCAAGCAGATACTTTACAGAAAGTTCTAAAACCAAAAGTCTGGGGATATAGAGATTATTAGTAAGGCTTTTGGAAAAACATTACTTGTCCTTCAGAAAGAAGCACCAAATTTGAGAAATTCAAGTATGTTCATATCCTAAAGTGAGTTATATAGCTACAATACAAAAAACCAACATGGTGTGCTAATACACTTTTGAGTCTAACCATTTTGTTTATTAACAAAATCACCAACCAACCAAAAGAGAAAACATTACAATGGAATGCGATGTACTAGTACAACTTTCAAGTTTAAAACTTAAGCAAAATAAACAGCTAAACAGGCATCCCCTGCTGCATATTATCATTATGTTTTCCCTGAATCGTTACTTCAACAAGATACTCCCATGAATAGATATTGTCATGTGATTTCCAGAAACGTCTATCAAAGCACAAACACATTCTAAAAGCAATAATATCAGAAACAATAATTCTGAGATTGGAAAAACCAAACCGCAATAAATGAGAGGGGATCTGAAAAGTGAGCCCAGCAAGAACAAATTTCCAATTATTTTCATTGAGAGAAACTTCAAATAGCAACAACAATAATGAAAAATGGTACAATCTTGATGCTTTGAATTGTCAACATACCTAGCCATAATACTAGTCACACTAGACAATCCTTGTGCATGCATAAATATCACCCTTGCTCCATAAAATGCTATACTATATAATATGAGGTGGGAAGGGGGGAAGTGAAGATTCAAAACTAAATAGAATAACAGAGGCTAACAGATACAAGAAGCTTCATAATTAAATAAAGGGAAAACTTCAATTTACCCCCATAAAGTTGTCACCGATTTACAATTCTAACACCAATGTTCAATTTATTAATTGCACCCCATTAAGTTTCAGAAATTTTCAATTTAGGGAATCCGTCAATTTTGCCGTCTAAAGTGATGGAATGGAGACCACGTGCGCGGCATGTGACTTTTTTGGTTCAGAACTTACAAAATTTCCCTCATTTAAAACGGCACCGTTTCTTTAAAACACCCAAAAAAAATAAATTTGGGAACAAGGGATTTTCGTCTTTTTGGGGACAAAAAACGCACCTGCATGACACGTGAGGAGAATTTCGTTAAGTT